>CAUYON010067202.1:0-43119 GCA_963573935.1 Arctocebus calabarensis | reverse complement strand
GAGGGTCCCTCTCCCTGGAACGGATAATTCTTTTTTTTTTTTTGAGACAGAGCCTCAAGCTGTCACCCTGGATAGAGTGCTGTCGCATCACAGCTCACAGCAACCTCCAATTCCTGGGCTCAAGTGAGTCTCTTGCCTCCGCCTCTCAAGCAGCTGGGATTACAGGTGCCCGCCACAACGCCCAGCCATTTTTTTGGTTGCAGCCATCACTGTTGATTGGCGGTCCCGGGCTGGATTCGAACCCACCAGCTCAGGTGTACGTGGCTAGTGCCTTAGCCTGTTGAGCCACAGGTGCCAAGCCCAGAACGGATAATTCTTAACCCAAAGAAATAAAGCAGCCATCCAGGTAGGACACAAGAACTCCGGATAGGACCCTGAGCACGTGGGCTGGTTCTTAGCCGGGCTATTGGCTACTCCCTGGGTCTCAGTCTCCCCAACTGTAAAGTGGGCGCGTTGGACCAGGTCATCTCTGATCCAAGGCTGCTTCCCTCCCGAATTCAGCAGGGGTCCAGCCCCATGAGACCTCAGCACGGCACCAGTGCCTGGAGCCTGACTCCCTCGTATCCCTTTCTCCTTTTGTGGTGTGGGCCTCTCCCCCTCTGTCTGCAGCCCTACTTGGTGTCACCTGTGTGTGCATTCCTTGTGGGTGACAGCAGGCTTCGCATAGAGGACCTTCTTGCCCAGAGCAGTGTCCAGGTGCGGGCAGGGGCCTGTATCTCCTACCACATCATCCCAGGAGTCTTCCCTCCTGAGAGGCTCCAGCAAATCAGACTCTTACTTGTCCAAACAGTGAAACGCAATTTTAAGATGTAGAACAAAATGAGGAGTTTGAGGAAAACAACACCATTTGTGAAATCGCCATCATCCTCTTCCATGGAACACGTTACTCCCTGATTCTGGGCCTCAGTTTCCCCCATATAAAGAGAGTTGTCCCTAACTTGAGTACAAATCTTCCTGGAACCACAGGATTGGCGTGTCCCTGCGGCCCCCGCTTCTTTCCACAAAGTCCTTCTGAGCGGCCGGTGTGCAATCTTTGGAGGGCAGTTCCGGAAGCTGACAGCAGATGGTGCTGTTGACCCCATTCCTGGGCAAGGGGATTTCTCCCAGCGGCTGCTGCCAGCTCGGCTCCTGGGGCCTTGGCGGTGCTTGGCAGGTCGCAGGCGTGACACCGAGACACATAGGCGCTCACGGCCCATTCCAGTGTGTCTGACCTGGCCTGTGTTCACTCATCACATGTGTGCTTACGTGTCACCTCCGTGGTACCTTGGGGGTATGCAGAGAGCAATGAGGGCTAAAAGCAGGGACATGTCTGTGTGGGCTCCCGTGGGGAGGCAGGGGACACAGCCTGTGTGCCTGTGGTGCATGCATGTCTATGTGTGCCCTTGGGTGTTGTGTGTGTGTAAGCAGACCAGCACTGTGTTCTCATGAGTGGACTACTCTGCTGGGTGGGGAGACGTGTGCCTCTGCAGCTGCTCGTACTGTAAGTCTGCCTCCATTTTACAGATGAGAAAAGTGAGGCTTGGAGAGGCAGAGGAACTTGCCTGTGGTCACTCAGCCATGTGGGGATGGAGCTGAGTCTTGAGCCGATGTCCAACTTCGGCCTTGTCATTGAATCGCCTCCACTACCTATAAACCTGTCCCTGGTGGGAGGAACATGGTAATGGTCAGGAGCAGGCCCGGAGGCCCCGGGTGCAGGAGGCAGGTGTGAGGGGCAAGGACCAGTGAGGGAGCAGGGAGCATGAGTCTTGCTGTTGAAAGAGGCTACTTGGTGTCGTGGAAAAGTCCCGAGCTCCTTTAGAGCATCCATAGCCTCTACCCTCAGTCGTGGGGGTAGTGTCTTAGAGCCTTGGTCTCTCCATCTGCCATGTAAGCAGGTCAGTGCAGTCGTGCTGGCTGAGCCCTGGCTTCATGCAAGAAACCTGTAGAGCACTGCCCAGCTCCCACATTCAGCAAGTGTTTACTGAGCACCTACTACATGATGCTGGGGATAGTGTGGGGAGCAGGACAGGCAAGCTCTCCACCCAGATGAAGCCTAAACTCCAGTGCACGAGAGAAAAATAAAGAGGGAAAAAAGCCCAAAGGAGACACGTCCAGACTGAGGAATGTGCTAAGAAAAAGGGACAGGGGCACTGGACAGGCAGTGACTGGGCTGCTTGGCTCAGGGTGGCAGGGAGGGAAGCTTGGTGAGGGGCCTGCAGCAACAGGCTCTAGGGAGAGGGTTGAGGGTAGGGGGCCAGGGCCTGGGAGGATTTTGTTGCCCCTCTCAGGGCAACAGGAGAGGATGTGATTGTTGATGGCAATATGGGGACTGTTCTGTGGGACCAGCATGCAGCAAGAATTCTAGCAAAAAGTCACCCTGAGCTAGAGGATTTAGGGCGCGGGAAGTCTGGGAAGCTGTGGTTTGAACCCTGGGTCCTTTTTTTTTTTTGAGACAGCGCCTCAAGCTGTCACCCTGGATAGAGAGCTGTGGCATCACAGCTCACAGCAACCTCCAATTCCTGGGCTCAAGAGAGTCTCCTGCCTCTGCCTTCCAAGTAGCTGGAACTACAGGCGCCCGCCACAATGCCCGGCCATTTTTGGTTGCAGCCGTAATTGTTGTTTGGTGGGCCCAGGCTGGATTCGAACCTGCCAGCTCAGGTGTACATGGCTGGTGCCTTAGCCTGTTGAGCCACAGGTGCCGAGCCTGAACCCTGGGTCCTTGAGCAAGCCCTCCTCCTGGTCTCTTCCTTCCCCTTGGGCTCTCCAACCCCCAAGCCAGGCCCCTTCCCCATGCTTACTTTGTTGTGCCTGGAAGGTTTCTTTGGCACTGTGGATCCAGAGAGTAAGGTCTCTGGGTGCAGACCCTTTATCCGAGTTCAGGGCTCAACCCCCAGTTTGTCTGTTATTGGCAGTAAGACTTGGGTCAAGGGGTTCCTCCGAGAGTCTTAGTTTCCCATCTATATAATAAGGATAAAGATGCTTCTTCGAGCATCAGATGTGGTGGTGAGGTTGACATGTGACAGAGAGTGCAAGGTGCTGTGTGCAGTGCCTGGGACGCTATCACAGCTCCCTGAGCATTTGCTGTTGGTATCATTTTGATTGCTACATCATGGCCTGGCACAAGTCACTTTGCTGTCTGTTTTTTTTTCTCTTTTGCAGTTTTTGGCTGGGCTGGGTTTGAACCCACCACCTCCAACATATGGGGCCAGCGCCCTACTCCTTTGAGCCACGGGCACCGCCCACCACTTTGCTCTCTGAACTGCAGACCCTCCCCTGTAGAATCCTTGAGATCTGGGAAGCTTGCAACACGTAGTAGGTGCTCTGGAGATACGGGCCAGGGAGTGGCCACAGCTGGCCCAGCATTGTCTGGGAGTCAGGGACTGTGCCAGTTGTGCAGAGAGGAGGCTCTGGGAACAGAGGCATGTCTGGGAGGGTGTCAAAGCCTCCACAAGGCCCTGTGGGCTCCTGCTCTCCCTCAGCTCTCCCTCCACCTGCCCTCTTCCCAAGCCTTCGCCCTCCACTGTGCCCTGGAGAGTGGGTGTTGGGAAGTCTCCCAGCGTCCCTTCCCTTCCCTGATCTGCATGTTTAGGATGTATCTGTAGACGCATCTCTCTTGCATGGGCAGCCTCCCTCCCTGCCTGCGTCTGTGAGCTGAGCTCTCAGCATGCACAAGAGAGCCCTGGAAACCACTCCAGCTTCTTCTGAGATGCCCTCAGCTGCCTCAGCCCTGCTGGGACAACCATTCCATTTGGGGGCTGTGAGGTTTCTTTTTACATCCCCCTGTCTTTGCGGGCCCCCGTGGGGTTGTGCTCACTCAGTGGCTGCTGGGTGATGCTTTCAGATCACAGGCCTGACATTTCAGTGTTTGTGTCTCTGTGCCAGGCAGGCACCAGCCCGAGCAATCGATTCTCTGTGCATAATTGCTAAGCACCGTCCAGAACGTCTCATCAGCCCCCATTGGCCCTCTGGGCTGCTTCCTGGCCTCCCGCTGGGTTGCCCATGCCTTCTCTTCTGGGAATGGGCGCTCTATTTCCAAATCTCAGGAAGAAATGCTCTCTGCCCGCGGCGCCCCACCCCTGCCATCCCTCTTCCACACCCCATTAGCTGGCAGAGTTTCCTGTTTCTGGTCACCTCCATATTCCCGTGTGTCTCCTTGCATCAGCCACATCATATTCCCCTTGGTTCCTCTAGGACAGTGGTTCTCAATCTTCCTAATGCCGCAACCCTTTAATGCAGTTCCTGTGGGTCGCGACCCACAGGTTGAGAACCGCTGCACTAGGAGAGGCACCTTTTCCACCCCAGAACTTCAGCACATGCTGTGCCTTCCACCAGAACTCCTTTTCAGTAGCCCCACGACACTCCCCTCTTTGCTCTGCTCACTCCTACTAAGGCTTCCTCCAGGAAGTCCTAGATTTCCCTCCGTACGATCAGCCTCTGGTACTCTGTCCCTCCCATAAGGATTTCTTTGACATCTGTCCTCATTTCTGTCTCGGTTTTGCTTCCCTATTTCTGTATCCTTTTGGCTCACACAGCAAAGCACAGTTAATGCTATTGAATGAATGACTTATGGGACGGATGCTTGATGAGTACGGCCATTCAAACAAAGGCTCGACCTTTTAGCCATGAGAATTTCTGTCATGGGGAGAAGGACTAGTCTGGGCAAGATGTCCTTTGTGTGGTGTGGGTGGCACAGCTAGGGGAGGAAGGAGTGGTCTGGATGAGGGGAATGGACGTGAGGTCTCTGAGGCAGGGCCTAGGCGCACACACCTCTGCCTTCTTTTCTCCCTGCTGTGTGGTAGGGCTTGGCAGCTGTTGGCTGAGCAGAAAGTAGAGGGCGATGATGGAGCTGGTGGAGGTGATGGTGGTCGGGTTAGCAGTGACAGGCCTCGGCAGCGGTGGTGATAGCATTGGTGGTGGCAGTGGTGATACTACTGATACTGATGACGGTTACTTATTCAGTGGTGAAAACAGTGACAGTTTTGCTGCGGCGTAAAAATGACGGTGTGAAGCACATTTAAGAAGATAGACGTTGGAGCCATGCGAACCTGGGCTCTTCTCTTGCCTCTGTCACCTCAGGGATTCAAAAAAAACACTTCATTGCCTCAGCTTTCTCATCTGCAAAATGGGTACAATGAAAGTACCCACTCCACAGGGGCATGGCCGGGTCTAGGGCCAGTGTGAAAATTAAACTAGGCACTGCGTGGAAAAGACTGAGCACAGTGCTGGGCCCATGCAAGGTTTTGAATAAATGTATGTGGCAGGAAATCACCAGGATGGTGGCTTTGTGGTGACAGCCTCGGGGTTGCTGCTATTACTGAGATCAGGGCTTTTGTGAGGAAGGAAAGGAAGATGACATCATTGGTGCCTTTCCTGCTGCAAGGGTAGTTGAAGGTGGCGAAGTGATAGTGATGTCACCTTGATGGTGACGGAGGGGCTTATGGCTTATTAGTTCAGTCTGTCAGTTAAACCATCAGCATGTGTTCTGTGCCAGCAAATTTTCTGGAAAAAATATAACCCTTGATTTTTAGGAGTTATGAATAAAATACAAAATTCTCAGATTCTCTCTCTTTCAGATAGAACAGGTGGCATGTGACCAGATGTCAAGCAGCTGTTTTACATTAGGGGAGATACAAGATTTGGAGAATCAGGGAAGGCATCCAGGGAGAGGTGGGTTTGGGTCCAGGAGGCAGGAGAGGGGTGAGAGCAAGGGTGATGCCCCTTACCATCTTAGGGAAGAGTGCGGTGGGAGTGGGGGACTCATTGAAGAGAAAGAGGAACGTTGATCTTTAGTGTGGAACCCCGGTACCAGTCCCAGCTCTACCCCAGACCTTCTGTGTGGCCCTGGGTCCCCCATGACTCCCAGGCTCTTGATTCAGCCCTCCTTTTACAGATGGACATTCTGAGGACACTTGCACCCTGGAAGTAGCAGGCTAGCACGAGTCGCAGCAGGACTGAGACCCGTTTCTGGGGAACTGTGCAGGGATATCAGCGCATTCGCTTCTTGTTGGAAAACATATCTGCAGTGACATCTGGTGCTGCCAGCCTCCTCCGCCCCATCTCTCCTCTGGGAGTTGAGTTATCTGTACTGTTGGAGCCCAGAAAAGCACATGCCACGCCAGCGCCTCCCATCCGATGCTATTGTCTGAGATGTGCATCATGACCAGAAAGGGTAGCACCTTGTCCAACACCACACAGGAGAAGCAGGCAGAGCCACGGCTCAAGGAGACCGGTGAAAGCCGCGATATGACTCCATCTTATCCAGAGCTCTCCCCTCACTTGGTTGTCCCCAAGGGTGGGGGGTGGGCAACTGAGGCAAGGGAACTAGGGACACAGGGAACCAATGCCTATCTAATGGATGCATTAGTGTAATCAACATGGACTCTGGAGCCAGAAACGTCTGGGTTTGAATCCCAGCTCAGCCACATAGTGGCTGCGTGACTGCAGGCAATCCACTCAACCTCTCTGTGCCTCGGTTTTTTCGTCTATGAAATGGACATGATAATAATAGAACCTTCCTACCTCAGAGGCATCTTGTGAGGATTAAGTGAGTTTGTACATAGCCCCTAGGACGGGGCTGCCTAGTGGTAAGCGGAGCTGCTGTTCTGTGCCCTGAGCTTCGTATGTACAGACGTCTGTCATTGAATCTTGCTCCTGCTTAGAATTGTCCCCACTTTGCAGGTGAAGAAACCAAGGAGGGAGGTAGGAAGCTTGTCCAGCCAGGACTTGTGCCCAGGCCTGGCTGGCTGGATGCCCACTGAGCTGCCTTGGCAGGGGCCCTGGGGGACGGGGGGCTGGGGCGGGGAATGGGAAGCTGCCAGCCTGACATAAGGCCCTCAAGAATGTGATCCGCTTCCTCCCGGGCTCCTGGGAGCCTGGTAATCCTGGATGTGGGGAGACAGCTGTGCTGGGTGTGGGGGGAGCAT
The DNA here is from genome assembly GCA_963573935.1 of Arctocebus calabarensis. Taxonomy (NCBI): domain Eukaryota; kingdom Metazoa; phylum Chordata; class Mammalia; order Primates; family Lorisidae; genus Arctocebus; species Arctocebus calabarensis. The sequence goes on along the minus strand of CAUYON010067202.1, from coordinate 36,217 downwards.
CTGGGAGCAGGGGGCCCCCTTTTCTGCTTCTCCTGCAGGGGTGGGGGCTGCAGGCCAATTAACCCTGGCAGGACTGGAGCCAGGAGGTAGGGAAGCAGAGAGAGGAAGGCGAACAGAGGCAGCTTAGTGTAGCTGGGGAATTGGTGGGGCTTGAATGGCCTGTGGGTCCCACCCTGCAGCCAGTGCCCAGGTGTGGCCAGCTGGCCCTCCCTGGGAGGCACTGGGAGACTAAACTTCTCAGGGAGGAGAAGAAGGGGAATAGGCTTTTAACAGGGTCACAGCTGGAAGGGCCATGGGGGGGCACTAGTCCTACCCTCTTGCTTTCTAGAAGGGGAAACTGAGGCCCTGAACAGGGCAACAATTGGCTCAAGGTCTGATAGAGTTGAATCAGGAATAGATCCAAGGCCTCCTGGCTCCAAAGTTGGAACTTCTGTATGGCCTAGCCTGTGTCCACCCTGTCTCAGGGAGGGAATTTAACTGACCCCACTGGGTCATCATAGTTACATAAGGGTGTCACCGGCCCCCTCACTGACTGGGAACTTCAACTGTGAAATAGTAATCATGAAAATACTAATAATATATATATTTTTGTTTTTGAGATAGAGTTTCACTTTGTTGCCCTGGATAGAGTGCCACAGCTCACACTAACCTCTGGGCTCAAGAAATTCACTTGCCTCAGCCTCCGGAGTAGCTGGGACTACAGGTGTCGGCCACAATGCCCAGCTATTTTTTAGAGACAGGGTCTCACTCTTGCTCAGGCTGGTCTCGAACTTGTGAGCTCAAGCCATCCACCCGCCTCGGACTCCCAGAGTGCCAGGATTATAGGTGTGAGCCACCATGCCTGACCCCTAATATGTTACTTTTTGATTTTTATACTTCTAGTTTCTATTTTATGGTATTTTATAGATCACAAAGTCCTTCGTATTCATTATCTCCCATGATTCTAACCACACTCTGGGCAAGTATATGTTCTTACTTCCATTTCACAGAGGTGGAGCCTCAGAGAACTGATGTGATTTGTCGGCTGTGCAGGAGTCACCTTTGACTCCTCCCACCCAGGGACAGGTTGCTGGTGCAAATCTTGCTCTCAAATCTTGGCTCTGTCTCCACTGGTGTCACCTTGGAATTGGCCACCATCTTTTCTCCCCTGATGCCTACAACCTTCTTGCTGGTCTCTGCCTCCATTCTTGCCCACACCCCCAGGCCATTCCTCAGGAAGCAGTGAAGGACGGTGTCCCATAGTGGGACTCAGATCATGTCATTTGCCTCCTTCCAGTCTTTGCTGGCTTCCATGGCTCCCTCTACTCTTAGAAGAAACTCCAGTCTTCATGGCCTGGAGCCAGGGAGGCTCCCCATGTGGCCCTGCCACCCTCCATGCTGATCACATCTCCTGTGGTTCTCATCATTCTGGTCTTCCCTCCTTCTCCCTGAACCTGCTGGGCCTTTTCCCACCTCAGGGACTTCGCACATGCTCTTTCTTCACTTTGCGTGCTCCGCCACACGTCCACATGTGGCCATCTCCCGGGCAAGTCAGCCCAGACTTTGCTCCGCCCCGGATGAGATTGATGTCAGTCACATCACTGGGTTTGACTTTCTTCATAGCACATACTGGTGTCGGAAATCATCTTGCCGTTGTCTGGGGGAGGGGGTTACGATTTTATGATCTGTCTCCATAATATAAATGTAATGTTCTGAGAACATAGACTTCACCTATTCTGTTCACTGCTGCAACCCCAGTTCCTAGAACTACCTTTGTACATAGTAGGTGCTCAATAAGTTAGGGTTAACTTGACTATGATTATTGTGAGCTTAAATGTAATTTATTACCTCTTTTGCAGGTAATAGGTTACATATAAGTAATGTAATGTCAATGGGCTCCCTTAGTGTCCGACACTGACTCTGAGACTAGGCCCCCTACTAATGCTATTTTCAGTAAGCAAAGGACACAATGGACCTGCGCCCTGGTGCACTGAGACTCAGGCTTCTTCATTTAATATTAATATTTAAAGAGTGGCTCGATGCTCGTAGCTCAGTGGTTAGGGCATCAGCCACATACACTGAGGCTGTCAGGTTCAAACCTGGCCCAGGCTGCTAAACAACAACGATGATAACAGCAACAACAGCAAAATAGCTGGGTGTTATGGTGGGTGCCTGTAGTCCCAGCTACTTGGGAGGCTGAGGCAAGAGGATCACTTAAGCCCAAGAGTTTGAAGTTGCTGTGAGCTGTGATGCCACAGCACTCTACTGAAGGTGACAAAGTACAACTCTGTCTCAAAAAAATATATATTTAAAAAGTGAACTTCTTGTTCTGTGCCAGGTGGCTCACTGGACCTAGAGGCAAAACAAAAACAAAAAAAGTGCACAAAAATAAAACCCTCCCTTCAGGTGCTTAAAATGTAACACAGAAGAGAAGAGAGAGAGACAGCAGATTCCAATGCATGCTAGGCAGCATTTGCTGAACACATAGTAGGTGCTTTATAACCATCATTCCATTGAATCTTCATTGAATCAATAGCTGTTTGATAGAGGATGGGATAATCCTCACAAAACCCCCATGTTGCAGGTGGGGGTGGTGAGGAGTGGAGTCAGAATCCTTGCCCAGGGGCACCCAGCCGGTCGGTGGCAGACCTGGTTCAAATCTGGGTCTGTCCTCCTCCAAAGACTCTGCTAAAGAGAGAGTGGGAGGTCCAGTGTGATTGGGATGGGAGGATGCCACTGAGCTGAGCCTGGAAAGTGGGTGGGTGAGGTTTGGACCAGGGGAAGTGGGTGGGGAGGTAGGCAGGAAAATGCAGCCAGCCATAGGGTCAGGGAGTGGCTGAGTTTTCCTGGGAACACAAGGTGACAAGAAGAGAAGGGAGAGAGATGAGGGTGGAAGGTGAGCTGTGCTAGACCAAGGTGGCCCAGAAGGCCAGACCGTTGGCATTTGTATCTGCATTATGGTGGCTGTGCAGGCAAAATAGGGAAAGTGTGGCATTGAGCCTAGACCCCCAGGAAGCTGGTCCAGAGGGAGAGAGTCTGGGGGAGGAAGCTTCTCTCAGCTCAGACCCACTCCAGGAGTTTTCGGGCAGTTGGGGAGAAAGCAGGGTCAACAAAAAAATCATGTGAGTTGGAAGGAATTTGAGACTTCATTTGCAAAGCAGCAAGGCATTGACCCCACGATTTTTAACAAAAGCTCTGAGTTTTAGAGTCTCCGGTCTTGGTCTGAGTTCCGAGTCTGTCATTTCCAGACTGTGTTATAATCTTTCCATACCAACCTGGTCCCCAAATAAAATGTCTGTGGATCCAGAGCCCACCAGTTTGCAAACTCATTGCACAGAGCACCTGCTGAAGAGATTTGGGACTTTCTGAGGTTCTGGCTGGGGGAGATGGATCAGTTGAAGGGATCGGAGGCAGCGTGCATCATTAGCTGACAAGTTGAGGAGGAAAAGCTCTGCTGACCTGGTCAAGTTCACAGTCAGGACAACTCACTGGAGTGAGATTGGGATTGAAAGACAGACGAGGAGATGGTACAGGAAGCAGTGAGGCTGGGGAGTAGGGAAGCCTGGAATCGTAAGACTACTATGCGACCTTGGTCAAGACCCTTGCCCTCCTGAGCCTCTGTGACATGAGCAGATGAGCTCTTTCAACAGCCTGGGTTTTTCATGCTCTGGAGGCTGGGTCTTTGGTCCCCAGCAGAAGGTGAGAGTGGATTCAGGGGAGTGAGCCCCTCCTCATCCTTCTTGGATTCTGGGAACAGCACAAGGTATAATCTGCTGTTGACATTCCACTGGGTCCTGAGGCTGTGTGTGCAGGGCTTGTGTTTCCCCTGGCCTGTGTGATCCTCTAGCCCTCTCAGCGGGCGGGCTCTGGGATGGAGCACTTGCTCTGTGTCACTCTGGGGTGGATTAAGGACCCTGGGGCCTGGGGATTGGGGGTGCTGAGAAGCGGGGAGATGAGGAGCAGGGCTGAGGGCCAGCTGCTGGGTGGGGGCTCTTCTCCTCTTAAAGTCCATTTGCGGGGAAGTACTCAGATAACCAGACTGGGTTTAGAAATGATCCCGCCCCATGCAGTTGCCAGGTGCTAACTGGGCACTTACAATATGCCTGGTAAACAGGAAAGGAAAAGTCTGCAGAACATCACCATTAGCATCCCCATTTAGCAGAGGGCAGAAAACTGAGCCTCAGGGAAGGGAAATGACTCACCCAAGGTCATGTGGTTGTTAGATGCTGGTGACATCTGAATCCAGGTGACCAGGCTCTCAAGCCTGCACATCAAACACACATGTGGGCATGTGGACCAAAACAAGGGCAGGATATAAGGATGACTGATGCCACCAAAGGGGCGTTGGCCAGGCCATGAGGGTGTGTGGTGGGGAGATGGGCTGCGTGTCCTAGTGGGGGGGCTCCCAGGGAAGCTGGAATCAAAGTCCTGGTGAGAGAAGGGGTCCCAAGGGGTCTTAAGTGGGGTCTGATTTATTTTTTAAGGAGCTCCCTCCCAGCTTGCCTCCTCCGAGACAGACCTCCTGAATGGGACGCTGATGATCTGAGCATTTTTCAGGTGCTGGCCCTGGTGTCCTCCTGTCTGGGCATTCATGGCTGCCTGGGGACACAGAGGGGAACCTGAAATGGACTGTCTTTGAGCGGGGCCTGGGGTGAAGACCCCTGGGCTGTCTGGGCCCTTATCTCTCCTTTCTGGGCCCTCCTCCTTTCCACTCTCAAATAAGATATTTTGCAGAAGTACCTAATGCTCCCTGGCATACCAGGGAGTTCATTCATTCATTCATTCATTCACATAGAGTGCCAGGCACTCTTCCAGAATCCAAGATAATAATGGGCAATTAAATGACTTAATCACTCAATGCCAGGTGCAATATTAAGAGATCTGGGCTTGTTACCTTTGTTCCATACCAGAACTACAAGGCATGGAATGGAGGCATGGAAAGGTTAAGCAATGTGCCCAAGGTCACAGAGTTCCTAGGTAGCAGAGCTAGGGTCTGAATCCAGGTTAGCCTGGAAGCAGAGAGCAAGCCCTAGTTGGTATTTTGCCCTTGGTCTGGGCACTAATTCTATGTACTGTATGTGGGAATGAAATCTCAGAATCATTCTTTTTGGGGCCTAATAAATTGAAAGCCAGGGACTCTCTCTGGTCCTGCTTACCTCTGGAGCCCTCTCGGCTGGCATATGGTGGGTATTGGAGAAATGAATGAATGAATGAATAGCTACCTAGGCCAAGTCTCATGAGATTTCTAGAGGTAAGCCCGGGTACCCTCTGCCTCTGACTTCTTAGAGGACAATCTCTGGCTTCTCTGCTACCTAGCCTGCCCCAGGATTTGAAACAGTGTCCTTGGAATTGGGCCCATGGCAATTTCCAGAAGGACCTGGGATAGAATATCAGGATCTGAGCCCTTAAAAATCTGATCTCACTCCAGCCCATCTCCCCAAGGTTTCCCCAAGACCATCAATCAGCATCCAGAAGATTGTATTTTATAGCCAGGCCAGTGTGGGGGGTGGCATGAAACCCAAACCCCGACTCTGCCTGGGGTCCTGCCTGTTTAGCAGGATCAAGGCAGACCCCAGCAGAGCCTTAACCCTTTGTGCTCCTGTTCCTGTGGACACAGCTCCTCTCATCCACCAACCCTACCTGACTAGGTCCCTCAGGGGTGACAGAGGGACTTACTGGTAGGTGCATCTTCTGGGGTCTTGGCTGCTCCCAGGGACCTGCAGGAAGGCCTATGGATTCGAGGATGGTTTGGGTCCAACTGAATACCTGTGTTCTGACTCAAGGTCTCCCCCTTTGTGGCTGTGTGGCCTAGGGCAAGTTGCTTCCCCTCTCTGAGCTCACTCCTCACCTCTAATCTGGGAATCCCAATAGCTCCCTGCTCATTTCACCACACAAGAGTGAAACCTGATTCTTGGCCTTGGGACCTACCATCTTTATAGCAGAGTCCTTCATGCTGGGAACAGCTTGTCCAGAAGAGACTCTCACCTCTCTTAGGAATTGCTATTTCTACTTTGGAACCTGAGTGAGGCCCAGAGAGGTGTTTTCATTACCCAAGCTCACACAGCAAATTGCTGTGACTTAACACTGGAGCTGCTGACCTTGGGGCTAAAACACCCTTCCCTCCTCCTTTCCTCTCTCTTGTCACTGGAAACAGGTCTGGGGTCAACTCCAGGGTCTCAGATTGTTGTCAAAGCAAGGATGGCAGATGGAGGTCCAGCCTCACTTATGAGCAGAACTGAGGAATAGGGGCTCAGAGTTGGCTTGAGCTCAGCACCAGCTTGGCACCTTCTAGGTTCTTCAGGGAAGCCAAGGCTAGTAGGGGAAGCCAAAGGTTGGAAGAACCCGTTTATCACCAAGAAGGATGTCTGGGGTGAGCTGGTTCTTGGAAAGGACTCAGCCACAAATGTCTGGCTGACCTCTGAGCCTCAATTTTTTCACCTTTTGAATAGGAAGGATAAATAATAACAACCTATCTAATTATCTTAAGGCTGAAATATAATGATGACCACTCACAGTTGCTCCACAATCAATGGAAACTGAGCTATCATCAGGGCTACCCTGGGGTTGCTGAGCACCTTGTCACTGGGGTTATTGAAGCAGGCCCATGATTGTGAGGCCAGAGAGGGTCTTTTGGGAAGGAGCTGGAGGGGGAATGGGAGGGGGTGGGGAGGGGCTTTCTTGGGTCTTCAGTTACCAACTCCTGGGTTGCAGAGGTCATTTTGGGGGTGAGGGAGGGAGCTCCAGGAGCCATCTTCTCAGGTAGATGAGGCCCTGGGGACGCAGGTGTCATGCCAACAGCTGGAGGTGCTGGGTTGATGGATCTCTGTTAGGAAATCAATTTTCTAAAGCCCAGTCAGTGGAGTAGACAAGCCAGCCTTGGGGACCTCAGGGCTGGGATGGGGAGGGCCTTTTTTGACCAGCAGGTGGAATGCAGCCCCGGCCCCCAGCTGCAAAGGCCCTGTCATTTCCCCTGACTCTTCACCAGGCTGTGCTTCAGGCTTGGAGACCCTTCCTTGGCTCCCTCCTGGGCTCCGAGGAAGAAAAAAAAAATCCAAGTCTAGGTATAGGAGACAAGGTTCTAACTGGCTGTGTTTTCTCTTTGGGCCTCAGTTTCCCCATCTGCGAGTAGGAGGAGTTGGTCTAAATTCTCCTCCTTTCCCAAGGAACAGTGAGCCAGGCTGGCTCCTGCTGGCACCAGGTCTCCGTTTAAACATCACCTCCTTAAAGACCCCCCTCCACCTGCTCTCTTTCCCATTTGTGCCCAACTTTCCGCTAGAAGGTAAGCATCCCCTGGAAAGGACCCTGTGTGACTCCTATATCCTATCTCCAGTGCCTACACAACATCCAGAACATAGCAAGTCCTCAAAAAATAATTGCTGAATGGATAACTAGGTGACATGTTCTCTGCTGGGAGTTCTGGGGTGTCAGGAAAGCAAAAACCCAGGCCCTGTTCCCAAGTTGCTGGTCTTCTAATGGGACTGGTGGGTGTGTTCCCAGATTACTATAATTCTGAAGCAATGAATAAAAGGTCTGGTGGTGGCCTGGAGCACAGAGTGGGGTGAGGGGCAAGAACTGATGGGAGATGAAGGGGATGAAGATGGGGATGAAGGATGAGCTGTACCCCTAGCTTCCCCAAGGTTTCACACTGGAGTGTGGTCACTGGTGTAGCCATAAAGACTGGTCCTGGAAGCAAGGACTGGTTAAGCGGTCTCTGCTCATTAACTGTCCTGGAGACTCCTGGCATTAGCTCAGAGCCACCCTTGGCATTGTTTGAGTTCTGCCTTCTTTGGGGTCAGAGAATCCCACCTAGAGGAGGCAGCATGAGGCCGCATGGCATATGGGGTTCAAATCCGAGGTGTGCGGCTCATAGACTGGAGGACCCCAGGCAAACAGCTCACCTCCTGCACACCCCTGGGGTGAAAGAAGACCCAGCACCTCCACACAGGGGGCTGCTGTCCGTAAATGCTCGGCCTTGTGGTGCCTGACACATAGCAAGCACTTGAGAGCCACAGCCCAGTGAGGAAAAGTGAGTCCCAGAGAAGGGAAGTCCTGCGTTCATTGAGTATCGAATTAATCGTCTGGCTAAGCTGTCTACTGAGTCTGGGGAGAAGCTCATCTGCTCTCGTCCTTTTCCTGCTCTGCCTAATTTCTTGGCTTTGGATAGGACTACTCAGAAACTCCACTGGAATCCTGCCTCTGCTCTTGGTCAATCCAGGCTTGGAGAACAGAGAGCCAGAGGGCCTTATCCCAGAGGTCTGGCTCAAGGCTCAAGGTTAACAGCACCTACTAGAAGCAGAGCAGGTTGGAGATGGAACCCAGCATCCTCTTGGGGAGAGGCTAGTGTCCCTGGCCGTGCCTGTGGTCACGGGGTGGGGGCAGCACTGTAGAAGGTGTTTCTTCCTCCTCTTTTTTGCTTCCTTCAAAACAAAACAAAACAAAAAACATGGATCCCCCATGACTTGGAAAAATGGCTCAAATCCTTTGTCTGGCCCAGGAATATTTTATGGCCTGTTCCTGCAGGGACATGAAGTCCTGGGGGACGTGTGGTCCCTGGCCCTGGCCAGGAGGGCCCATCTATCTCCCAGCTGGCGGCTGTGTGTGGGAAAGGCTCTGCTAGTGGGGGCCGCACCTGTCGCTTTCACTCTCCCTAAGCTCACCGGAGGGTCATTCCAGTCCCTCGTGGAGGCGGTGATGGGGGCGGGGCCTCCAACATAGTCACAGACTCTGAGCACTGCTGACACTGCCCAGGGTGATGGGGTGCCATGAGGGTAGGGGTCCATTGAAGCCCTCTGCTCTTCTGCTACTATGTGGAAACAGTTTCCCTCTTGGAAGGGATGGCAGGCCCTGGGGAGGCCCAGGGAGGAGAGGAGCTGGCCCTGGCCCTGTGAAGGCTCAAACTCTAAAGGGAAGACAGTCAGCTATAGTGATGATCAGAGGTGGCACAGGCAGTGAGGGGAAGGGCAGGCTAGGCTGAAGGAACAGCATCTGTGAAGGCCCAGAAACGCAGCAGGGCATGGTGTGCTGGGGAGACCCTCGGGGGCGACTCGGGGAGAGGCTGGATCCCAAAGACAGGGCCACACACTTGGGCTAATCCTGACGGTGTAGAGGGTTAGTGTGGGTTCAGGGTAGGAGAGGGACACGGTCAGACCTCATTTTGCGGACCTTGCTGCTCTCAGGGTGGCGGAGGGGTTGAAGGTGGACGGTGAAGCCAGTGTAGTAGGTGAGGCTGGAGATGAACTCCCCGGGGAAGGTAGTAGGGTAGGCTGAGGACAACAAATTGGAGAGTCAGATTCCTGGGCCACCTCAATACTCCTGGCAGTGTCCCCTGTGAAGGCACCTTCCCTCTCTGGGCTTCTGCTCCCCCCATAATGAGGGAGCGAGACAGGCAAGGTGTGGTGAACTTCTGACCGCCTGGATTTACTTCCCAGAGCTGCCGTAAACCAGTGATGGGGGGGGGCCTTCCTGAGCCTCGATTTCCCTATTTGTAAGATGCCAAACTCACAAGGGTGTTGGGGGCACCAGCTCACCATTTGTAAGGTGCCTAGTGCAGGGGCCTGGCACCCAGTAGGCGATCAATAACTGAGAATTTCTCTGTTCTAAGCCTGTCCCAGGTTGAACTTATCCATTTCTGTTACTGCTGTGTTGGAAATTTGCTGGGAACATGAGATGGCTTGGTGCTAAAGGAAAATGGCGGCTGAGCGGGCGAGCCCTGGGTGAGGCGGGTGGTGGGGGCACTCAGGTTTCAGCAATCCCGGGACCTGCAGATCTTAGAGGAATTTTCCCAGGCTAGGGGCCGCAGGCAGCTGGAAGCTATCCGTCCCAGAGAAGGGAAGATCAGAGGTCCTGCCAAGGTCTTTTCCTGGGAACAAGAGCTGGAGAGGGGGGAGGATTCTCCCATCCAGCCAGGAAAGACAAAACCCTTCTGCCTGGGCAGCTGCTCGTGGGGCTGCCAAAAAAACAACTGTCTTGGCCCCTGAGGTTTCCTGGGGCCGTGACTGTTGTAGGGGGCACTTTGAGCCCCAAGAACTCTGGGAGCCAGGAGGGCTCTGCCTGGAATTGGTCACCCCCTTTGCCTGAACAGCTTTTGGCATAGACTTGCCTTTGCTGGAGCCCTGAGGACGTTGTCCCCAGAATGCTGAGGTTTTCTTGGGGGTACCCAGGGTGTCACAGCCCAGGAGACAGAGAGGTGGGGGCTCGTGCACATCAAGAGCCCTGCTTTGGAGCCTGGCAGACTCCAAGTTCAAGTTCATCTGAAGGTCTGTATTATCTGCTCTGCAAAGTTATTATGAAGGTTAGAGATTATATCTGAGAAGCACCAGCACACACTAGGTGCCCCACAGATGCTAATTCTATCACCAGAAGGGTATAGACTAATGATTAACAGCACAGACAGGCAGAGCCTAGCTGCCTGGGTTCAAATCCCACCTCTGCCACTTCCTGTTAATCAATTAACATTTCTGAACCTCCATGTCCTTGTGTGCTACCCTTTGGACATGCCTGGCAATGCAGCCAGTCTTCCACAAGCACTAGCTGTTATGGCTGTGATTGTTGCTACCCACATCAGCATCATATGAGCGAACACTTTGACCCTCGATCAACAGAATAAGAATATTCTTTTTTTTTTCTTGCCACCCCTGACTTCCCTTCTCTGGTCCCCATTGTTGGCAGAGCTCAGCAAGGAGCCTTTGGGCCCAAGGCCACAGCGAGCTGCCTCCTAGAGATGAGAGGTGCTTGCTGAAAGGTGCTAGTGTGGGCCAAAGTGCTGCTTAGGAATGTCCTTGAATCTTCATGAAACCTACGCAGCCCTTTGGGGGGGGGGGTCCAGCTCATTGGTTCCCAAACTGGGTTCCTCCGGGAATTGGCAGGTTCCACCAAGGCATCTCTGGGAACAGGAAGGGGACTGAAGGCCCCAGCCCCAGGCACACAGCACCTCTGTCTGCTCTGTGGTGTAGGAACTTTTCCAAATGCAGACCTTGTCCCATCTTCACCTGCAATGGCTTCTGATTGTTACCAGGAGAAGTCTCAAACCCCTCATCCTTGTGAGCCTTTGGACCCTCCCCCAGCTTCCTCGTCCCAGTCGCACAGTTCCCTGAGTCTGGGCACCAAGTGGGCTCCTACTTACCGGGTCTTTGTTTCCTCAGGGAAGCCCCCCGACCCCTCCTCCCCACCGCAGCCAGCTCCAGGGACGGGGAGAAGGTTCGCCCAGCCCAGGGCCCCACAGCAGAAGGGGCCCAGTGAATATTGTGAAGTGAACCATCACGTCCAACTCCCTTCGGTGGTGGATGGGGGAGCTGAGGCCCAGAGAGGGACGTGACTAGTGCAGGGTCACCCAGCAGGTCGGCGGCAGGGGCACCCTGTGTGTTCTCTGTCCCACGTTCTTCCCCCACCTTCCCTGAGCAGAACTCTGCTTCGGCTGCTGACTGACTTAATCCTTAATCCTCGCACTTCCTCTGAACAGTCCCTAGAACATCTGTAACCTGGGGTGGGCATGGGAAGCTGGCAGAGGGCTCATCTCCCCCTGAATGGCAGGAAGCCCTCCCCCCCACCAGCTCTGGCCACTTGGCCTGAACCCCTCTCCTCTAAGTCCCAGCCTGGGAAAGGCTCCCCTGGCCCCAGTGTAGCATTCTTGGGCCAGCTCTGCCAAAGGCCTCATGTGGGGAGGGATAGGGTATGGCAGCAGGGGTGCTGCTGGCCAGAGCCTCGGGAGTGGGGTGGGGGTAGTTATGGGAACAAGCCTCCTGCCCCGGCTGCCCTCCACCTCCTTCACAATGGGCACCCCAACAGCAGGAGGTGGTGAGGGTGGAGAGGGCTTGATGAGGAGGTGGCCAGTGGCCAGGGGGCGATGAATAATGACACAAGAGAGGCCAGACCACTTCTGGGAAACACCCTTGAAAATCAATTCTCAGTGCATAAAACCAGTGGGCGAAGCAGGGTCTTTTGGGGTCTTGTGGGCTGTGGCATGTCCCCCTCCTTCATCTGGGCCTGCCATTCCCAGGAAGGCTCGGTTCCACCCGGTTCTGCTAGGTTCCCATGGAACAACCGCCTGTCTGGATGGACAAGGCTGCGGCCAGCTAGACAGAGACAACATCAACAATAACGACCCATGATGTTTACTGAGCTATTTCTATCCTTCTGTGTCCCAGGCAGGATTTGAGGAAGCCTGTTAAATTCCTATTCCATTTCGCCTATGATCCAATGCTCTCATATAGTAGGCACGCAACAAATATTGGTAGACTATCACCGTCTGATTTCATTTGGTCTTCATAATAACCCTGATGAGTATTACTAATTCCCATTTTGCAGATGAGGAAACTGAGGCCTGGGCATGATGACTTGTCCTTGTAATCCCAGTGACTTGGGAGGCTGAGGTGGGAGGCTGGCTTGAGGCCAGGAGTTTAAGGAAACTGAGCCTCCAAGGTTAGAGCCTCTTGCCCAAAGACTTCTGGCTGGCGTGAGCAGACCTAGAGCTTTGACTGCAGACTCCACTATTTACAAGGGGTGGGACCCAGGGCACAGTGAGCCCTTTTGTGGGCAGCCAGGAGGGAGTATCGTGGAGACTGAGAAATCGTAGACTGTGGTACTGCAGGCTCCAGAACAAACAGGCAGCCCACCAAGGAACACTTTCTAGTGTTTGCTTATTTTTTCTTCTGATTATTACAGTAAGCCATGCTTATTAGAGAAAATACAGAGAAGCATAAAGAAGAAAATAAACACCACCACCCAATAGCAAACAAGACTGAAACAGAAGCAGGGGGAGGATTTGAAAGCCAGATGTTTTGGGCTCAAATCCCTCTTCTGCCCATGGAGACAGACACTCAGATTCCCTGAGACTCAGTTTCCTCCTTTGCAAGATGGAAATAATGATCCTTTTCAATGTCATTGGAGGATCATGGGAATACGCATGTAAAATAAGACGAAGTTTGCAAAATGCCTTTCATGGACTGGGGTAGGAGGGATCAGGGCACAAGTTCACCACAGTTTTATTATGAAAGAATGGCTTCCATCTCCCGACATGCATCCCTCCATTGTTAGGATCGTGTTGTATAGACTGTTGAGTGCTGCTTCTATTGCTATTTTATGTTTTTACCTTTGACTCCTGCTTTTAAAATAACTTGGTTTTGAAACCATTATGGATTCCCAAGAATTTGCAAAGACAGTACAGGGAGGTTCTATGTTCCTTTCGCCCAGTTTCCCCAATAGTTACATCTTTTGTATCTATAGTTTATATAAAAAACAGGCTATTGCGCCAATGTGTGGTGCAACTCTCTGCCATTTTATCTATCGTATGTCAATTTGTGGTGGAACCACAATTACAATCAAGATACAAGCTGGATGTGGTGGCTCACTCCTACAATCCCAGCACTTTGGGAGGATAAGGCCGGAGGACTGCTTGAGTCCAGGAGTTTGAGATCAGCTTGGGCAACAGAGTGAGATACCATCTTACAATAAAATAGAAAAATTATCTGGGTGTGGTGATGCTTGCTTGTTGTCCTTGCTGCTGGGGAGGCTGAGGTGGGAGGATGGGTTGCTTGAGCCCTGAAGTTCAAGTTTACAGAGAGCTAAGATGACACCATTGGATTCCAGCCTAGATGACAGAGTGAGATCCTGTCTCTGCCAAAAAGAAAAATAAAAAGATGCAGAACACGAAGATCTCCCTTGAACTATCCCTTTATCATCCTTCCTCCTCTTCCCCATCCCTAGCTCTGGCAACCACTAATCTGCCCTTCATCTGTACATTTGCACCATTTTGAGAGTGTTATGTAATTGGAATCACATAGCACGAGTCTTCCGAGGTTTATCCAGGAAGTAGTTCATTCATTTTCCATTAATATTAGTAGTATTCCGGCGTATGGATATACCTGTGTGTTCAACCATTCTCCCATTGAAGGACATTTTGGCCATTGCAAATAAAGATGCTATGAACATGTGTGTGCAAGTCTTTGTGTGGACCTCAATTTTCATTAAGGAATAAATGCCCAGGAGTTCTGTTGCTGGGCTGTGTGGTAATCATACATTTAGTTCTTTAAGAAATTGCCAAGTGTGGTGGCAAATGGCAAGAGATGAGGCAGCAGAGACAGAGGCTGAGGGACAGAACAGGGGGTGATTTGTGTTAGCAAGATCACCCAGGCCACTGTGAGCCTAAGTGGGCAGGAACAGAGTGGAGACTCCTGGACCTCCAGGCAATGCGTGAATCATAGCCAGATGGAACTGCAGAATCCTTAAGCTGGGAGGGCCCCTAAAAATGTCCAGTCTCCTCCCTTTGCACTCAGGGAAGTAAGGTCCTGAGGAGGCCAGTGACCAGCCTGAGGTCACACAGAGTGGCGGTGACAGGATCAGAATTAGGTTGAAGAAGGGGGAGGTTGAGAGAGCTCCTGGCCCTGTGACAGGTGGTCTGGCAGAGGCCCGGGGACCCCACCCAGTCCCTAGCTTCTTCCACCCAGTCCACTCCTACCCCAGCCTTTCCACCAGAGCTCAGTCAGTCGCACTGTCACATCCCGAGACCCTGGTCCCTGAGCCTCTCCCGAGCTTCCTCCCCCTCTGGCCTCTCTGGAGACCACCTTTTTGGCCATCAGCCAGACTTCCCAGCTAAAATCTGATGCAGCTAATGGAAGCTGATGGCAGAAAGGCCTTTGTTAATTGGGGCCTAATCAGAGGTGGCTGTGGCCACAGCTGAGCTGTGGGAAAGGCGTGGCCATGATGTTGGTCCCTCTGGAATCCCTCTTGCCGTGGCCACAGAAGAAGAGGCCCGAGTTCCAGGATGTGGGGTCTTCACAGACCCTCAGTTGTTCATTCCACAAAGATTTACTGGAGGCTGTGTGCCGGGTGCCGACAATACAACCGTGACCCAGGCTGATGTGAATCGCTCAGCCGTGGTCCTGCCTTCGTGGGGCTGACAGCCTAAAGGCAGGGTCCGATGGCGAGCAGGTGACATGGCCATCCCAGCAGGAGGTCATGTGTGGGTGGGGACAGCTAGGGAGAAGTGGTTCTGTGCTTGAGATGATGCCATGAGGGAAGGATGAGAGGGAGGGAGCCAAAAAAAGATCTGGGGGGAGGGAAAGGCTGGATTCCAGGGAGAGGGAGCAGCAAATGCAAAATCAGAACTGGGGAGTCAGAAGTTCTAGGTTCAAAGCCCCACCCTGCTGTGACTTGCTGAGTGGCCTCAGGGCAAGGCCCTTTCTTTTCAGGTCTCTTGTTGGGGTTGGACCCCCTCCCCCTGCTTCCAAGCCTTAGCTTTTGTGTAAGTGAAAGCTGGGGGGATACACAGGGTGCAGAAGGGGAGCTGCGATTTCATCTAGGACAGCTCTGGCAGAAGAATGGAAGGTCTGACTCCAAACCTGCTGGGTCAGCTAGCTTACAGCAGTCACTTAGGAAAGGTTATAGTATTTCATTTCTCCAAGGTGGCCAGAGAGATACTACAGGTGGTGCCCCTGAGGAGGTAGACCAGATGACTCCAGGAAGAGCTGGCCTCAGATGGGAGCTAGGGAGGTTAAGGTTAGGCAAGTGTGGTGAGACCCAGGGTTCCCCTCCTGTCCTGACCATGGGGAACCACCAGAATGATGGGAAGAATCAGGCCCTGTTTGGGGGCGCTATCTGCTAAGGGAGTGCCCTGAAAGAGTTTCCTGTCCGATTTAAAAAAAAAAAAAACCAACAAACATAAAAACACGTACCAAGAAATACATGCGTAAATGGAGTTGGTTGCTAAACTCTCTGAGGAAGATTTGCAGACACCTTTGTTTTCGTGCACTTTGGGGTGGGTAGAGAGATGCCCCTTTTTTGGGCCAAGGTGCTCGTGGGCCTGGGAGCTGGTGGGGCTGGGAGGCAGTGGGGCAGGGGGTTAGGGGAACTGCTCTGGAGTCAGGCCACCTGGCTGCCTGGCTGTTTGACCCTGAGGATGTCATTTGATCTTTGGGGTTTCAGTTTCTTTTCACCTATAACACGGGAGGTTGTAAGGCTTAAATTATCTTATACTTCTGAAGAGCTCATTCCTTCACCTGTAAGTCAAGTGCTTGACAAATATAGATTCTTTTATTTTTTTTCCTTTCCCAAGACAGCAGCTGAGCAGACAGGCCCAGGGAGGGTCAGTGATCTGTCTGAGGTCTCTCACCTAGATGGGGGCTGCACTGGGACTTGAACCTGGACCCCTCAACTTAGTGTTGGGTTTTCCCAACTATGTCCGCAGCATGGCTACCTTGCCCAACAATCATTTGAGAAGTCACCCAGGGAGGGCCTGGTGACCTATTCTGCAGATGAGGAAACTGAGGCCCTGAGAACTTGGGGCCAGCTATAGGCAGGAGGCGTACCTTGCTCACTGTGGCATCCCAGTCCTTGGCACACAAAATATAACCAGACAACACTTGTTGACTTGAAAATGAGAAGAGGAAGGAATGGAGTGGGTTGGAGGTGGACAGGGAGCTGAGGACAATTTAACATCTTCCTGGGTTGGAGCTGAGTCTCTGACCCAGATCTCCCAGGCTAGCAGCTGCCTCCCTCCACCACCCTGCCCATTCCAGACTCAGATATCTGAATTGGGCTTTGCTCCCCTCCTCATGCCCAACACGTCTCACTTGCAGCCTGTATCCCTAAACCGAAGGAGGTCTACTGAAGGGGTGAGCCGCGCAGTCTCTGAGGCCTCGTGTCCAGGACCTTGGGAAACCTCACACCTGGCTGGGGAAGATGACAAACGCAGCAGAACAGTGTCTGTGACATCCTGTGAATTAATTTGAGCATCCTGGCCCCCAGGCAATACAAGCGGTGGCGGCGGGGGAGTCCTGTCTCCAGTTTTGATTAAATCACAATCCTCTGCCAGTATGTGCCCATTCTCCCAGCTAGAAGAGGAAGGAATGGCTGACGCTGAAGAGAAGGGGGGCTCCAGGATCAGGGTGCAAGGTCTGACAGGGGCCTGGGCAGCCCAGACAGGGCAGGAGCACAAGATGGGCTCTTTGACCTTGGACCCCAATCTGGGCAGTGGGCTGCTCACTCCCAACCACCCTCACTTGGTAATGCCAAGCTTCTCCTGGGGTTCTTGGGTAAGCACTGGACGAGCAGGTCCACCTGGTTTTCATTTTCTGTGTGTGTAGAGGAGACTTCTTGAACTGGGTGTTGTCGGCTGAGTAGGAGTTTTCTTGGCTCACTGCCACTGGCCTCCTCTCTTGCTATTCCCAATTGCCATGGCTGGCTAAGTCACAACTCTGTGCCTCTGCCCAGTCCCTTCTTTCTGCCATCTTTGTTCCCCTCCTGTGCCACCTGGCAAAGTCCTCCACATTGTAGAAATGTAACAAGACCAACCAAATAAGAAAAGCATTCAGAGCTTGCTGCGAAGGGAGTCAGCAACCATCACTTGTGTTTTGGCAGAGATTCAAGGCAGGCAGAGCAGGAGGAAAGCTTTATCGGTGGGGCGAGGGGAGCTGCAGGTGAGCTCTGATTAGAGGCTGTTGGCCTGGGCGAGCTGGAGGCGGCTCACTAGAATCGGGGCACCTTGTACGATGGGTTAGGGTCATACTAAGTGGGGCATCTTGTGGGATCGGTCAGGGGCATATTCAGCTTTCTCTGGTTGGCCTTGAGTTGGAAGCAGGAAAAAATATAGGGAAGCTGTCAGTTATTAATCAAGGACTAATCATTTCGGGTCAATTATTATAGAAGTCATTGTTTAACTTGCTAAACTGTCACCAACGGTGGCAGGTCCAGCTTAGAGCAGGCTGGCTTTCTGGGTTGGTTTTTGTAGACACGTGAGTTGGTTGCCTGGGCCAGGTGGTGCGGACTGTGGGTCAGACTTCTATTGTTCTACGTGATCTGGCCATTGGTCATTTGTATGTGTGGTCTCAACATCATTCAAGAACACGATGAAGGGCCACCACATCCAGGAAACTTTCCTTCATCTCCCACGAAGATCGGAGGAGGTGTCCTCCTTCCCTGGGCCCATAGTTCAGACCGGGAGGGGTTTGAATCCCAGTTTCTTCTTTTATTAGCAGTGTATGTTCTGAGCCAAGGGACTTAGCCTCTCAGCTTCCTCATCTGTAAAATGGGAGATGATAATAGCATTGTCACAGAGATGAGATAATACATGCACCGTGCTTAAAACGCTCTTGTTATTATTATTAGTGTTATTAATACCAGCACTCTAGCAAGCGATGGTTTGGATGAGGAACGTTTGTTTACATTATCTCTCTCCCCTTTAGACTTAGAGGTGTGGGATTGGTGCAAGGGAGAAATGTCAGCTCTGGGTCACTTCCCTTCAATCACTCCCCTGGCTCCCAGTATAACCCAGGGACTGCGCAAATATCCTTACTGTCAGCTTGACCCTCACTCAACTGGGAGTCCCCTAAGGGCAGAAATGGTTTCTTATTCATGTGGGTTCTTAAATGCTTAGCTCAGGATCTAGCCAGGGATGGGAGCCAAGAGGAGGTTAGCTGAGTGAGGGAATGAATGAGTGAGTGAATGAATGCACAAGGTGGTCTCAGAAGCACCCGTGCCTTTCTTCTCCCACTCACAGGCATGAGGAGCCCTCCCTTCTCCCTTGGTTCTGACAGGTGGCTCTGTGTGTGTGTCTTAGGGGGTGAGTGGCTGAACCCCATGCCCTTGAGGGAGGTTTAGCAGGAGGAGGGTTGAAGAATTGGGAGGATGATGGGGAGCCAGGGTGGGGGGCTCCATTCAGGACAAACTCTGACTCAACTGAGCTCTCCCATGCCAGCCCAGGCTTCCTCTACAGAGGATGAGTTCCCCATCACTGGAGGTGTTTCGTGTCATTCCTTCACTGATTCTTTTATGTGTTTGTTCATTTATTGAGCACCACTTTATGCTGGGTAAGCACTACGGGGTGGAAAATTAATCAAATCAATAATTCCAAAAGCACAAGTGTGTGGAATGAAAACCCATTTATCCCTCCTAGGCCAGACGTGTCCACAGCCTCCTGCTGACCCCTTGTCACAAGCTACTCCTGACAGGGTCCTCCATCTCTCGCTGCTCTTTTCCTATCTCATAAATCATAGAAAAGAGGAAAAAACTGTTCTCAGATAAACACAGCCAGTTCTCATTTAAATCTCAGCTACCGAGAGTGTTTGGACAAGTAGAAGTCACTTCAGGATGTCAAGGAGCTGGTGAGCCGAGTCCCTGCTGTAAGCAGCTGAATTATTACTGTAAAGTTGTCTTTAAAAAGTTTAAAGTTGGGCAGTGCCTATGGCTTAGTGGGTAGGTTACTGGCCCCATATACCAAGGGTGGCGGGTTCAAA
The DNA here is from genome assembly GCA_963573935.1 of Arctocebus calabarensis. Taxonomy (NCBI): domain Eukaryota; kingdom Metazoa; phylum Chordata; class Mammalia; order Primates; family Lorisidae; genus Arctocebus; species Arctocebus calabarensis. Next base: position 17,012 of record CAUYON010067202.1, on the reverse strand, counting down.
CCCGGCCCTGGCCAAAGTGCAACAAAAAAATATAGCCAGGTGTTGTGGTGGGTGCCTGTAGTCCCAGCTGCTTGGAAAGCTGAGGCAAGAGAATCGCCTAAGCACAGGAATTGGAGGTTTTTGTGAGCTGTGATGCCACAGAACTCTACCAAGGGTGATAGAGTGAGACTCTGTCTCCAAGAAAAAAAAAGTTTAAAGTTTTCTATAAATACTCAATGTACTCCGCATTAATATGAAACCAATATACAGTTACATGCTCATATGAGCAATAAACACAAAAATATTCTAGTACGAGGGTAGGGGGAGGGGAGTGGAAACAGGGAGAGGGGGAGGATGATTGGCAGAAAGACGGATCTCAGCTAATGTGTACATTGGGAGGTGTCTAACACGCCCCTGGGTAAGGGGCTCTTTCACAACTGGAACTTTACCCTGGAAGTGAGAACGATGCAACCTAAAACTTTGTACCCTCCTATTAATTTGAAAAAATAAACAAATTGGAAATAAAAAATAAATAAAAAGAGTTTTAAAATTTTCTAAAGTTTAGTTTGAAGTTGAAATATATATGCGTACACATTTTAAAAATATATATATTTTAACATATATAACATGACATATACATTTTTTTAACATATATAACATGAATACAACAAAGTGCACAATCATAAGCATACAACTGAAAAATTTTTCACCAAGGGAATGGATGTGTGTAGCCAGCACTCAGATCAACATCACCAGTTCCTGGAACCTGCCCCTATACCTCTGGCAGCCACCACTTCCCGGCCCACAAAGGTACCCACTTTCCTGTGAATGGAATCACATATCTCTTTTTGTGCCTGGCCTTACTTGACCATTTACTCATTGTGCTGTGCTGTGCAGCTGTACTTCGTTTATTTTCTTGTAGTATTCCATCCTGTTGCAAGAATATGCTTTTATTTTCTTATCTGTTCTACTCTGGATGGACATAGTTTATTTTTGGGGGGGTGTGGGGGGATAGAATCTCACTATGTCACCCCGGGTAGAAGGTCGTGGTGTCACAGCTCACAGCAACCTCAAACTCTTGGACTTAAGCAATTCTTTTGCCTCAGCCTCCCGAGTAGCTGGGACTACAGGTGCCTGCCACCATGCCCTGCTGGATATAGTTTCTTGTCCAGGTTCCATGAATAGTGTCGTCGCAGGCATTGTAGCCAAGGGCATAAGCACACCTGTTGAAATTGTGCCTAGGAGTGGGAACTGCCAAGCCACAGGGAAGGCACGTGCTCACCTTGGCAGGTACTGCCGAAGAATTTTCCCGAGTGGTTGTACCAATTCCCACCCTAACAGCAGAGTAAGGGAGTTCCCTACTCGACATCCTCCCCGTACTTAGGGCCTTCTCCTCCCCGTACTTAGGGCACCCTCACTCTGGTATGTAGTTTTAATTTGCGTTTCCTTGATGATGAATGAAATTGAGCTCTTTATCATCTTTATGAGCCCTTGGGATCTTTGCCTTTCCCTTTGTTCAACTGTCTTGACCATTTTTCTATGTTTTTTTTTTATTTTCCTATTTATTTGTCTACAAATTTAAAAAAAATATTCTGACTGTGAATCCTTTATCAAATGTATGCAAATATGCTTTCCTGGGCGGCTCCTGTGGCTCAAAGGAGTTGGGCGACGTCTGCAAATGCCGGAGGTGGCGGGTTCAAACCCAGCCCTGGCCAAAACTGCAAAATCAAAGAAACAACCCCCCTCTCCCCAAAATATGTTTTCCTTCCCTGTCGGTTGCAATCTTACCTTCTTAAGGCTGTCATTTGATGAATAGCCGCCTTTAATTTTGATGTTGTTTATTTTGACGGTTTATTTAGAATTTATAATTATTTATTTTGATGGGTAGCAAGCACTTTGGGGGACCCGTGGAAGGAATTTTTGCTTGCTTCAAGGTCACAAAGATGTTCTGTTTTCCTGTAAAAGGTTCATTGTTTCCCCTTTCCTACTTAGATCTGCAGTCCGTCTGGAATGACATTCTGAGTATGGTGTGAGGAAGGGTTGACGTTTGCTTTTTCTCACACAGATTTCCATATATTGGGAAAGTTAAGTTGTCAATGGCAGTGGGGAGGGTGGGGAGGGTAGGAGGTGTGTTCACAGACACTGGGCTGGGGGATGCAGGGACAGCAGGGTGGGGGCAACTCCTTTTCTCTAATTAGCAGGGTGGTCATCTTGATCTGTCTGTTCTGTGACTTCTATTTCCTGGACCCTGGGACATGGGGTTTGTCCTCAAACTACTCCTTAGTAGGGACATGTGGCTGCAAGAGGTTGTTCTCAGACAGGACCTGCCACTGCCCCTCCCACGGTAGGGAAGGCTGATGCCCCAAGGCTGGGAAGCTGTGAATGAATTTGGAGAAGGCTCCTTTCTGGACAAGACATGGCTTTCTTCACTCATTCACTCATTTCTCCTTCTTTCCCTCCCCTTCCCTCCTTCCTCCCTTTCTCCTTCCTTCCTTCCATGTCACCCTTATAAAATCCTAATCCTCCTACCTCCGGCTTCCTTCTTTTTCTTCTCTGTTCTTTAGAGCCATCTGATATGGTATCTATTCTCTGTCCAGGCAGATTTTGCTTACTCCGTACTGAGGCTGGCTTTATATACCTACAGTACGATGCCCGGGCCTTGCGTGTACAGTGTGATGAGTTTTGACAGATGTCTACACCCATGTTACTCACCCCCCATCAAGAAAGCCCCCTTGGGCCCCTTCCTCCAACCCCTCCTCTGGTTTGTATCACCATAGATTAGTTTTGCTTGTACTTGAACGTCATAGAAATGGAATCCTACAGTAACACTATGTAGTTGACTTATTTATCTTGTTTATTGTCTGTGGCCTGGACTAGAATATAAGCACTGTAGGTACAGATTTCTGTTTGTCTTGTCTGTTGTGGAATTCCTGGCTTCTAGAACAGTGCCTGACATATACTTGGCAAAAAATTCTGTTGAAGAGGCGAATAAATACAGTTATAGAGTTGTACTTTCACTGTTTGCTCATCTTTTTTCCCCGAACGGGGGGCAGGAGAGAAGATGAAGTGACAGGGCCACAGAGTCAGACTGAAGCCTGGCTCTATCACTCGCCATCTAAACTATAGACTAAGCTGCCTCGGTTTCCTCATTTGTAAAGGAGGATGTGAATGGTTCCTACCTCACAGGGTTGTGAAGATTGAAGGAGGTACTAGTTCTAAAACAATTTAGGAAGTGTTCAATACGTGCTAATAATTATAATTAATTCACTAAACAACTGTTAATTTACCCTGAGAGGTCATCTAGGCCACTCATTCATTTATTTGTCCAACAAATATATCTTGAGGGTATTTGGTAACACATGCAGGTTTTAGAGCAGTGAATACAATTAAGTCCCCACTTCTAAGGGGGCTGGCATTTTGGTGGGAGAGAGTATTATTTGGGAGTATGGTCTAAGCTTCTGGAACAAATAAACTCAATAATACAGTAGCCTGAGCAAACTGGTTTTTGTTGTTGTTGTTTATTTGTTTGTTTGTTTTTACCTTGAGTAAAAACACTTACACTCCAGAGGTAAATGGCTCCAGACCTACTAGGGGCAGCTGTGGTATTCTCAACATGTGGCTTCTACCTCTGTGTCAACTGTAGCTGCTGTGGCTCCTGCCATCTCATTAGCAATCCAGCAAACTGGAAGTGGAAAAGGGAAGAAATATAAGTGGTTCCTTTTTTTAGAGGCATGACCTAGAAGTGTCTGATATCATTTTTATTCATACCCATTGACCAGAACTTAATCATGTGACTGTACCTAGCCACAAGGAAGTCTGGGGAATAGTTTCTAAGAGTTTGGGAGCTGGTGCCATGGAGTGCTACCCCCATATCCCCAAGGTGAGTCAGGCCTATTGCAGGATAGCTTGGGCTACTTCAAATCTTGGACTGCCAGATTAGCAAATCAAAAGACAGGACACCCAGTTGGTATTTGGGATACTTGTATATTTAGGCAGAACACTTACTTATTGCATGTTTGGAATACTATGTTTTAATTTGCTCCTTCTCAAACCAGTCCTAACTATGCCTCTGAAGCCACATGGGACAGATGTGTACTCCACCAGGCTTAACTATGCATTTACTGGGCGCTGATCATTGCAGGGAGATGCCGAAGACTCAAGTGATAGGAACCTGCCTTCCAGGATGTGGCAATCTGGATGGGCAGCTGTATCTTTTCTTACTGAAGTTCACGATTTCTTGCATGGGACAGCCCAGAGGTGCCCATCCCAAGTGTCTTTACACAGTGGACAAAGGCCTGCCTGAGAAGTCTTCTTGGAAGAGCTGAGTCTTGTGCTTGGGGTTTCCATGTGGTGCCAGGACAGGACCCAGGTCTTTGAATCACTGGAGCCCTGGGTCTAATCCCAGCTCTGCTCCTTCTATGATGTATGACCTTAGGCAAGTCCCTTTCCTCTGCAAATTGGGGTTTTCTCTGTAAAATGGGGGTCAAAATAGGACTTACTTCATGGAGCAGCTGTGAAGATCAATCGAGACAATTTTTTTATAATGCACTTGGCACATATTTATCTTGCAAGGTAAGATCTGGACTGATGTTTTTTGTTGAGTTGTTAATATTTTTACTAAGCCTTTGAAGGGAACAAAGGGTTGGGATTGCTATGTAGGAAATGGAAAGAATTTCAGAGCAGAATAGGGGTGGGAGAGAACAAAGGCGAGGAGGTAAGAGGGGGTGGGGGTCACCTCCCTGGGCATATCGGCCAGGCTTGGCAGTGAGCGGATGACCAGGGCCAGCAGGATCTTGAAGTCCAGCAGCACTGTCCCCCCTCTTGTCCCTGTGCCCTTTCCCTGGACACCCCTCTTACTAAGTCCATGCAACTTGGTTCCTGCACCCTGCTGTGTCCCAGCCCACCGAGACCACTGCCACGCTGTGGAATTTCCAATTTTCAGCTAATGTGCAGGTCGTGACAGAGGCTCAGAGGCCCTGGTCGGACATAATGGCAGAAGAATTGTAAATGTCGCCCTGAGTGAATGGCAATGAGGAAGGGCGGGGAGGGGACATTTTCCATCGGCCGCGGTGCTGAGCCCAGGAATACATTTTCTCTCGGAGTGTGTCGCATTAGATTTCCAGAGGTGCTTGGGCTCCAGGTACATGTCATTAGTAACAGTTTGGGTGATAATGAATCCTTTTATTTCTTTTCCTCACAGCTCATGAATACATAACGAGGCCCTGCTCAGGCGCATCTGGCCTGGCCCTGCACTCTGCTACCTAATCTCCTCCCTGCTCCAATATCCAGGTGGCCCAGCTGGGGCCTGCCTTAAAGGAGCCGCTGTCCTTTCCTGCCTGGGGATGCCTGGACAGCCAAGGGCTGGTCACCACTGAGACCCAGCCGGGGAGAAGGATAGCAGAGCCAAGGGAAGGATGAGTCCTCAGGCTCTGAACTGCAATGTATCCAGCAGGCACTCAGCAATGCTGCTTAGTGCCTTGTGACTGCCTTGGCAGGGTGGGGCTGGGTTAAACTTCTATCCAAGTTTAAAAACTGTCTCCTTGATCTTGGCCAACCACTCTCCCAGGAAGGTCTCATGATCCTATTTCACAGCTGAAGAAAAGGAGGCTTAAAAGGGTAGAGAACCATCCTGGGTTTCCTAAGGCAAACCAAGCCTGAGCTTGTCCCCAGCTGGCCGTAATTTAAGGAGATTCCCCTAAAAAGGACATTTGATCAAGTGATTCTTGGTTTTACAAAGTGTTTCTCTACCAAGGATTCTATTTCTATATTTATCACGAACTTGTTTAATTCCTATTACTTTACTGAGCAAATCTAGACCAGCAAAAGGGTTAGTATCTTAAAGATGGTTTCCCCGCATGTCCGCTATCTTCTTTTTCAGCAATTCCTGCCCCCCGTCCATCCGTTGTTGGACCCTTGCATTCCTGTCTGTCGAGCCCTCGCATCACTGTGTTAAACCCCACACTGTTTTATGTGTGTCTGTCACCCCCTCATCACCTGGATGTGAGCTCTGGCTGTTCTTGGCTGGGTCTCCAGTGCCAAGGACAGAGCCTGGCATGTGGTGGTGCTCAGCAAACACTTGCAGGATGACCAACCAGTTTCCACCACCGTCATGGGCTCTCCAGGGCTGGGCTGCTGGGTGCCTCTGGCCCCAGGAGGAAAGAGCAATGTCAGTCAAAGTCAACATCTTGGGCCTCTGAATCCATGTGTGGTCTCCCATCTGGGGTTCTCTGGGACTCCTGGGTACTTTCAGGTTTTGGTGGCCTCCTGGTGAGGGGTGGAGGAAAGTGGGCAGAGCCTCCTGGTGAGAAGTAAGGACATGAAAAGCTTAGATACTGAGACATCGATGTCCTTGCTGGCGGCGTGGGTCTCAGAACTCTCTGGTGGATATGGCTCAGCAAAGTGGCTGGTCCTGATAGTTAAAGGCCAGTCTGATGCTGAGGCCTAACATGGGACACCTCTTCTAGATGCTTGGTGTCTGCCAGGCCATGTTACAGGCACACTACCAACATCAAAAATTTTAACCCCCAGAATGCCTCTGACAGGCCTTATTATGAGCCTTAGATATGGCAGTGAAGGCACAGAGAGGTTAGACAACTTGCCCAGGAACACACAGCAGCAAATGGCAGAGGGAGCATCAGATCCCACGCTGTCTGCAGCAGTGCAGACAGCATGCAGGGCCTTAAGACCCAGACCTCTGCCTTTCTAATGGGCTTCATGGAAAGGCAGACAGCGTTAGGATTACCCTCATTGCAACACCAGCCAAGTTGTCTTTCTGGAAACCCACTGAACACTGTGAAACTGTCCATAATTCTGCTCTTAAAAATCTGAGTGTTGTTGCTGTGAACGCTTGAATGAACCAGGGGGCCTGGTAGGAGCTCAGGCAATAGGCGTGTGGGTGCTGGAGTCAGACAGACGTGGGTTGGGATTTTGGATCTGCTACTTACAGCTGTGGGCTCTTGGGCAAGTCACATGGCCTCTGTGCCCCAGTATCCTCATCCGTAAAATGGGATGATTCAGCTCTACTCCATAGGGATATTGGGAGGATCAATGCACCAATTCACGTTAAGCTTTTAGAACAGTGCACGGTGGCTCAATAAATGTCAGTATTTTTGCAAAAAGCAGGAGGGTTTGAGGAAAGGACTCTGCTACCATCTCTTACTGCACCACCTCCACAATCCTCCTTGTCTTTACCCCCACCACCCATTGCAATGTCAGTCCTTACACCAGCCCCCAAGAAGCACTGGTCTGGGATACAGATGCAGGTGCCTGGAGCCCTGTCAGGCCAAGTGGGTGGCACACACCCGCCCTGAGAGGCAATCAGGAATGCAAAGCTGCCCACAGACCTCAGATCCAACTGGGCTCACCCACAGTTTCTCACCGTCCCTGGGTCAGTCCCAGGCTCTGACCTGATGATTATTTATTGAATCCTACTGTATGCCTGTCCTGGGGCTAAGTAATTTACACTTAACTTATTTTCTCTTGTAACATTCACGAAACTCCTGAGAGCAAGGCATCATTATTTCTTTTTTATAGACAAGGAAATAGGGCTCAGAGAAGTTAAGTAATTTTCCCAAGGTCACACAGCAGGGAACAAGGAAGAACCTGGTTCCTCTACCTACCTATGTCCACTTCCTGTCCCTGAAGTGCCACCCTGGCTAAGAAGTCTTTCTAGATTAGGGACAGAATAAATGTCCCCCATCCTCTTGCCGCTTGCCCCATGGTCTGAGGCTTTTCTTACACAGACTGAGGTGCAAAGATTGTGTCATGTCTGATGCCTTTCAGGGGTGTGCCCTTCCTCTGAGCCTACCCTTCAAAGGCTCAGAAAGGAGGGGAGCTGGGTGTCAGTGCCTCGGTGTCCACCCCTGCCCTCAACACCAGCACCCTTGGCCTGGACCTCTCCAACCATCTGCACCACGCACTCGTGGGAGGCAGTGTGGCCTGGGGAAGCCCAGCCGTGAAAGCATCAAAAGCCTCGATCCCAGCCCGGGCCCAGCCACTTAGTAGCTGTGGCCTCTGGCAAATGGCTTCTCTGCCTCTCAGCGCTCTTGTTTGTTTAATGGGCATAATAACCCCCTGCTATTTCCTGTGCAGCTACTGCTCCTACTCGGAACAAGGCTGGGCACGTGGACATTCTCAGTACACAGAAGGTTAAATTACAGCAAGAATTACCATGCGATGCCCTCCTCTTCACAATGGATCTGTCCTGTAGCCACACATGGCAGGCCCTGCCAACACCATCCCCACTCACCTGCCTCGTGTGGTTACTCTTTTCTGTCTTTAACTCATGTTCTGAGAATTGCCTTGATGCGTCTTCTAACAGAATACTCTGGTACGTCAAAGCCATCTTCAGGAACTTTCAATGGTTCCTTACTGACTACAAGTTGAAGTCCAAACCGCTGATGCTGGAGTTCAAAGCCTGTCCCAAACTGTCCTCAACCTGACTCTTGCACTGAACCACGCAAACGCTTCGCTCCTCTGCAAGGCACTCACCCCACAACATGTGGATGGCTGTGACCAGCCTGGAGTGCCTTCTCCCCTCTGCTGTCTTACGCCTCTTCCAGCTTGAGTTTTGCCTCCTTCAAGAAGCTATTCCTTCCCCTTCCCTCTCTGAGAAGCTATTCCTTCTCCTTCCCTCTCTGAGCCTCAATTTTCTCCTCTGTCAAGTGGGTGCTCACTGTGCCCACTTTGTGATATTTTCATGAGAACTGAGTGTTCTCAGAGCACAGTAAATGCCTGGGCAAGGCTGGCCATGGTGGGACTCTTCTCTCTCAATTCTCTCAACCCCTCAGCATGGAGTGGGGCCTGCTACATGCAGCAATCTGAACAACAGTGAAGCCCCTCAGATGCCTCCCTGGTGAGGACCTCCCACCCTGTACAAGCCCTCCTGGGGTCCCTGTTGACTTTGGTAAGTGGTCCCCCCCTGGGCTGCTTTGACCAGCCTGGAATTTCAAGCTGAATTTGATTTGACCCATTCTGCGGGGGCAGCCCCTAAACCAAATCATATTCCTGTTGAACCCCTGGTGCCCAGTGTCCCCTGGGAGGTGGAGATGGAGTCTGGCTGGGCCACTGCCTGAGGCCACCTTCGCCAGCCCCTGCACACAGTGCCTCCTGAACTAATTCCATAATCCTGCCTCCTGCCTGGTCCTAGCGGCTCAGGAAGGGTTCCCTGAGCTGCCCTGATCCCACCTCCCTGCCCAGCCCAGACTTGCAGCCCCTCACCAGCCTGCGTTAGGGCCCTGCCGAGGTTCTGAAACTCATTTAGGGCCATAGCTCTGCTGGCTTAGCACCCCTGCCCCCATACCCCAGCCAGGCCCTGTAATAGGGTCCAGATGTTCACTCCCCTGTCCCCAGGATCCCTGGGATAATCCGTGACAGTCTTAGGCCCACAGGGGGCAGGCACAGCTTCGGGAACTGCTGGGATAGAGGACAGAAACAGGGTAGGGGGCCCACGTCCAGGGTCAGGCAAGGGAAAAATAGACACGCCAAACCCAGGCATCCGCTGTCCAGTCAGCTCTAGACTCCTCCAGAAAGCATTCTCTCCTCCCGGGTGAGGGTGGAGATTTCCATGTGCCGGCTGTGTGACGGTGGGTGAGCTGTGAACATCTCTGAGCCTTGTCTTCCTCACCTGCTGAACCAGCTGTGACCTCCCAGCATTGCTCTGGATGGCGCTCTGGAGACTGTGTGGGTGAGGAGTAATTTGGCACACAAGCCTGGCACATAGTAGATATTCACCATGTGGGCTTGGGACAGTTTCCTTATCCCTTGGAGCCTCAATTTTCCCATCTGTCAAATGGGGATCATAGTGCCCACCTTTCAGGGTTTCAGAATGGGCACATAGTAGGAGAGTCACAAATGGTAGGGGCTCCCCCCTGGCCTTCCCGTGCTGCTGCTGGTCCACACCCGTGTGGCAGAAAGAGGGGGCTGCTCACCTCTTGGAGTCTGCGAGGAAGGCCAGACTGCATGGGATCCCCTTATGAAATGGAGGATTCAGGGCAGAGAGGTTTCTAGTCCCAGTTCTGTCTCTAGATAAGTCCCTTCCGCTTCTGGGCTTCAGTTTTCCCATCTGAAACATAAGGTCTGTTAAGTTCATTGCAAGTTCTCACAACACGGTAGTTGCTCAATAAATACCTATCGTGGACTGTTCAGACGGCTCTCCCGCCTCTCCATACCCACTGGCCTTCCTCCTCTTCCTCTGGCTGTCCCCCAAATGGCTGAGGTACCTGTTTGGCCTGAGTGCCTGTCCCACAGGCATCCCCTTCAATGCTTTCTTGCCAGTCTGTAACCCTACTCAGCAGAGAAGGAAATGGGGACCCTTGGGGTCTGGCAGGCAGGTATTTATTTGTTCAGGGCTTACCACCTGTCTCTACCTACTAGGTCAGAGCTATGGCTGTGCCGGTCCTGCCACACCCAGTGCCCAACGAGATGGCTCTGGGAAGAAGAGCTCATGTCATCTTTGTAGAATGAATAAAATCCTTTTATTTTTTTCAAGTCAGATATTCTTGAACTTTTTTTCCTCTCTCTCTTTTTTCTTTTGATAGCTTCCTAGTTCGTTCAAGTCTCAACTGTCAAATACATCCCTGCCCTTGGAACCCGTGGCTCTCACTAACTCGGGCTCCCTTAAAGGACCCTCTGATGGTATGAATGAACTTGTTAGTTCAGTCTGTTCTAATGAGCACATGGTTAGTGACAACTGCCTATTTGTCCTTCAAGAGCAATGTGTTCCTTATTTTCCTTACATTTTAAAAATTTGCATATTTTTATATTTAATAATATACATTCACATACTTCAAAATTCTCCCTGTCTCCTTTCCATGTAGTTTCCTGAGACTCTTTTTAAAATTTTATTTATATTTATTTTTTTAGAGACAGAATCTCACTTTGTCGTCCTCGGTAGAGTGCCATGGTGTCACAGCTCACGGTAACCTCCAGCTCTTGGGCTTAGGCGATACTCTTGCCTCAGCCTCCGGAGTATCTGGGACTACAGGCGCCCCCCAAAATGCCTGGCTATTTTTTTTTTAATTTTTAGTTTTTTGTGGTTTTTTTTTTGTTGCAGTTTGGCTGGGGCTGTGTTTGAACTTGTCACCTTCGGTATATGGAGCCGGCGCCTTACTCACTGAGCCATAGGCGCTGCCAGTTTCCAGAGACTCTTTATGTGTGCATAAGCAAGATCTCAGACTTATTCTTTCTTTTCTTTCATACACAGATGGTGGTACACCATGCACACAGTTTTGCACCTTATTTTTTGTTTTTAAGCTAACTGGATATCTTGGAAATCTTTCCATGATTAATAAAGAACATGTCCATTCTTTTTTTTCCTTAATTTTTATTTTTTTAAAGGGTACCATTTGTTCCTTTATTTTCAATATTTTCATGAAGTATTATTCATCAGAAAATAAAAGTCTTTGGTGTACCTTTCCAAAAAGCTGTGAAAAATAATCAAAGTTTTCTGTCGATTGTATTTTTACCCACGACGATTTTAAGTTTTGTCCTTTTTTTGTCTTGAGATATTTCTTTTGAGCTTCACAGAGACCAAGAAACCCGTTTCACTGGCCAAACAATTCAATCTATTTGTACTAATATGAGAACCTGTGGCTGACTTTGCAGCCCTTTCATTGTGCATACACACTCTCTGTCTCCTGAACGTAGGTCACAGAGGCCATGGCAGGAACACTTGGACTTTGCAAAGCCAAGGAGGAGCAGTAAACAAGGGTTGAACTTGGAGGGCCTTTCAAAAACTTTTTTGAGACAGAGTCTCACTCTGTCACCGGGCCTGGAGTGCTGTGGTGGCATAGCTTACCACAACCTCAAACTCCTGGGTACTAGTGGTCATCCTGCCTCAGCCTCCTGAGTAGCTGGGAGAGCAGATAGATGCCCACCATGACTCTCAACTAATGTTTTTATTTTTGGTAGAAACAAGGTCTCGCTCTTGCTCAGGCTGGTCTTGAACTCCAGAGCTCAAGAGATCCTCCTGCCTTGCCATCCCAGAGTGTTAGGACTACAGGCACGAGCCACTATGTTTGGCTGGAGCATCACATTTTTATTTATGGCAGCAAAAAAAGGAGCAATGGTTTCTTCCATGCAATGGTCTGATTAATATTTACCAAGCCCCTGCTGTGAGCTGTGCCTGGTCAGGTGAAGGCCAGAGGGACCAGGGTTTGAATCCCGGCTCGGCCATGGGCTCTTGGATGAACCACTAAAGTTCAGGAACCTCAGTGTGCGTGTCTACAAGAAGGACAATCCCAGCACCTCTCTTGTGAGTTGTCACCTGGATTAAATAAGGTAATGAAGGTCAGAGTCTTGGCTCTGTACCTGGCACACAGTACGCACCGGAGGCACTCAGTGCATGGTGGTTGCTATGACAAGTATTACAATTATAAAAATAAGTATTATTTTTGTCCAGGCCTGCACCAGGACATGAGTTTACGGGAGGTTGTGACACATGTGCCCTGTTGAAACCAGTGATCCTCCAATTAGGAATAGCTGAGCTGATGGCTCATGAATGGTGACCTCAGCACATTTGAACAAGAAGGGCCCTGGGAGGGCGTCTATCCCACTTGCCATGTGAGGATGGGGAGAGACGCAGGGGCCACCAAAAAGCCTGAGAGTCTACCCTGTGCATCACGGAGACAGATGTGGGTGGCAGCTTTCTTTCACAGCCTTGCGTTGGTCCTCGGTCACTGGATACATTTAGGCTTGAAACTTCTGGGGCTTTACTAAGTCCCTTCTTTTTTCTTTCTCTGGTGGGAGCAACTTCCACTTTCCTTGAGGAGTTGTCATTAACAAGAGGTGACAACCAAGAGTAGGGCATTTTTCTTCTAGTCTTTCTTCTCCTATTTATTCCTTGCTGCTTTTTTTTTTTTAAAATGAGTTCTAGTTACAGCATCCATTTGGGGAATAAAAAGAAAGTCCCCATCATTCTGTTCTCCAGGAAACTCCCACTAGGACGTTGATCACACTGTTCCTTGTGCCAACCTTCTACATATACTTTAGCACCTTTGTGATAACATCATACAATCAGTTTCTACCCTATATTACTTGGCTCCTCATTGGAGTATCAACTTCTCCTCATGTTATTTAAAATTTTGTAAATTCCATTTTAATGGCTGTAGAGTAATCCATTGAGTGGAAATACTGTATTTTCCTATTGTTGACTATTTGGGTTGCTCCCACTTTATTTCATGGAGAAAGTTCTACTCCTATCTTAGTTTTTTCCCTGAGGCTTGGATTCCCAGGAGTGGGAATCCACTGGTCAGTGATTACGGAAATGTTTAAGGATCTTGGTTCCCACCAACCCTACCCCCACCACCTCTCATCAGCTTTATTTTAATATGTAGTTTAACAAATCCTTTCTTTGTAAAAGATGGGGCTTTGACCCCAAAGACACAAATTTCACATCTGTTTCCCTGAAAGCAGCAATCCCCAACCTTTTGCACCAGGGATTGGTTTCACCGAAGACAATTTTTCCACAGACCATGGGTGGAGGGGTTGGTTTCAGGATGATTCAAGTGCATTGCATTTATTGTACACTTTATTTCTATTATTATTACATTGTAATATATAATGGAATAATTATACAGCTTATTAGAATCAGTGGGAGCTCTGAGCTTGTTTTCCTGTAAATAGGCATCCCATGGGGGTGATGGGAGACAGTGACACTGGCGGTGTGTTTCTTATGTCCCCAGCTTGACCTCAGCTCACCAGACATTATTAAATTCTCATAAGGAATGCACAAGTTAGATCCCTCACATGCTCAGCTTACAGGAGGGTTTGCGCACCTACCGGAATCCAGTGCTGTCACTGATCTCAGGTGATGGAGGCGGAGCTCAGGTGATGGAGGTGGGTCTCAGATGATGGAGGCGGAGCTCAGGTGATGTGAGTGATGGGGAATGGCTGTAAATACAGACGAAGCTTTGCTCCCTCATCTGCCACTCATCTCCTGCTGTGTGGCCCAGGTCCTAACAGGACACAGACTGGTACCAGTCTATTGCCTCAGCATTGGGAACCACAGCCCTAAAGCATCTCCAGGGTCCCCAAACCATCAGAACCTACAGCAAACTACTTCCCAAGGCATCCAGGATGGCCCTGAAACTGTTGAAGCAGCAGGGTGGAGAGCAGAGGATTCTGCCACAGGCAGCAGACCTGGTTCCCAGCCATTCCTACCTACCACCCACATCTTGATCACTTCGTTGCTGTGTATTCTTAGGAATCATCTTAGCCTCAAAGTTATCATCAAAGCAGGATTAACTCTTCACCCATCTGAATGTTGGTTGGTGATTTCTTGAGGTTGGGTCAATTCTAAGAGAACTGTTCACTCGCTCAATCATTTATTTAATAACTATTTAATTCATGCTGTGTCAGGCTCTAGAATTGATTTCTCGGCTCGGCGCCTGTGGCTCAACGGGCTAAAGCGCCAGCCACGTACACCTGAGCTGGTGGGTTCGAATCCAGCCTGGGCCCCACCAAACAACAATGACAGCTGCAACCAAAAAATGGCCGGGCATGGTGGTGGGCACCTGTAGTCCCAGCTACTTGGGAGGTGGAGGCAAGAAACTCACTGGAGCCCAGGAATTAGAGGTTGCTGTGAGCTGTGATGCCACAGCACTCTACCCAGGGTGACAGCTTGAGATTCTGTCTCAAAAAATAAATAAATAAATAAATAAATAAATAAATAAATAAATAAAATAGAATTGATTTCTCATTTCTTACAATTCCATCTATACTGGTTGGTACAACAGAAGAATGAGCTAGGGTCAGACAGTCATGGGTTAAAACCCTGTCTCTCTCAGGATCAGCTGTGAGACTTGGGCAAGCCATTGAGTTTCTCTTAAGTCTCAATTTCCCCACCTGTAAATGGGGAGCAGCAATAATGGCCTGGAAGTTGGTTGGATTAAATGATGGAATGCAAGTAGAGTACTTAGGAAGTGCCCAACAGCTATTAGCTGTAGTAATAATTAGTATTATACTGTTCTCATGTTGGATAAAGATTATCTAACAATTTCTAAGATGGTCAGTTGTCCCATTTCAGGATGACCAGATGCCAGATTCAGGCTGTAGCACATGAGGAAGGCTGGTAACTGGGTCTTTTTGCCTCTCCCAGAAGAAGGCAGCCAGGAGCTGAGCACTTTCCTGTTCATGACTTGGCATCTGACTCTAGAAACAGGTGAACTGAGGATTAAAGGGCTTCAGTGTGGACGAGATAGATTAAATACTGGAACGCGGCAGTGCCTGAGATTAAAATGATGCCCTAATTAAGGGTGACAATATTAGAATGTTAGAAAGTTAAAAATGACTCAGTGTTAGAATCGTGGGGGTTATCGTAATGGATGGAACATTATGCTAGAACTTTGGCTTTGGAAAGCTATGAAAGAGGATCAGCCTTTTGCTGAATCTAGAGACATTAAAAAAGCCACAGAAAAAATGTGGTGTAATTTTTCTGGGAGATGGTAGCAGCAGTCGTAGATAGAGTTATTTATTTATTTATTTATTTATTGCAGGTTTTGGCCAGGGCTGGGTTTGAACCTGCCACCTCTGGCATATGGGGCCGGCGCACTAATCCCTTGAGCCATAGGCACCACCCTGTAGATAGAGTTTTGAGGGGAAAAATTTGAAATCAAACCGGTATGTGGATTTGGGAGCAGAATGCAAAATTTGCATGCAGTTTCAACATTCAAAAAACCTTGACCATTTCAGTAAGTGTTGGGGGAGGGTGGGCTGTTTGGGGTTATTTGCCCACCCTGAGTGCCTTCAGCATAGACACTCAGGGTTCCTTTCCCTCATCTTTGGGGGGCTTGTGGAAATAATGTGTAGACCATTGAATTCAGATCAGCCATTCATTCTATAAGGGAAGACAGAAGCCTGGAGACACCAAGTGATCTAGTCAAGCCATGCGGAGAGGCTTTGCAGAACCAGCAGAGGGCCTGACCTCTTCACTGTGCCTCTGCTGCCCTGTCCCCCCAGCCCCATTGCTCAGCTGTTCCCTGGATCATGGTCTGACCTGAGTGCCATGGCAGTGCTTAGTGACCCTGCTTCCTGTGCCAGACATTGGTGAATTCTGCCTTGGAGCAAAACTAATTGTATGCATGTCTTTTTAAACCTGCTTACTGTTGACATGCCTTTGGTTTGCAGGACATATTTATTTATAGACTTTTACTAAAAGAAGAAATAGTTGGGAAAAGACAGACATCTGGTCTACCTAGAGCACACACTCACGCCTAGCAGGTTTTTAGAGCTGAGAAGCCTGGGTTCAAATCCTGGCTCTGTCCCTTCCTAGCTGTGTGATCATGGGCAAATGACAACCTCTCTGGGGCTCAGTTTTTCCGTTTGTTAAATGAGGTTGATATTAACCTCATAATCTTATTGTTTAAGATCAATAATTTAATTTAATCTTTATTTATGAGATACAGACCCTTAGCACAGTGGCTATGACAGAGAGTGGTGATCCATAAACATCATTATGATCATCCCTCTCCTTCCTGCTTCTCCTCAACTCCCCCCTCCACCCCCTCCCCAAATGCTCACACATTCATCTTTCAGACACTGGTGTCTGTTTCAGGAACCCCCAAATACCAACAACTTTTAAAAAAATTTTTTATTGTCTTTATTATTAAATCATAGCTGTGTACAATAGTGCAATCAAGGGGTACAATGTGCTAGTTTCATATACAATCTGAACTATTTTCATCAAAGTGATTAACATAGCCTTCCTGGCATTTTCTCAGTTATTATATGAAGACATTTGTATTCTGCATTTAGTAAGGTTCGCCTGTACCATTCTAAGATGCACCGTAGGTGTGGCCCCACCAATTACCCTCCCTCCGTCCCAACCTCCCACCTCCCCTCCCTACCCTTATCCCTTTCCCCATATTCTTGTGTTATAGTTGGGTTATACCCTTTATACAACAGCTATAAATTAGCTTCATAGTAGGGCTGAGTACATTAATAACCAACGACTTTTAAAGTGATGAACATTTTGGGACTTGGACTTTTCTTGATGAACTGGAAAGATTTTTTTTAAAAATATCTCTAAATCCCTT
>CAUYON010067201.1:0-23635 GCA_963573935.1 Arctocebus calabarensis | reverse complement strand
GGGGAAAGGAAGAGCAGAGAGAGGGAAGGAGTAAGGGGGGTGGGGTCTTGGGGTCTTGGTGTGTGCCACACCTTTTGGGGGCAAAACACGATTGTAAGAGGGTCTTTTCCTAACAAATGCAACCAGTGTAACATGGTTTCTAGTACCCTCGATGAATCCCCAACAATAAAAAAAGAAAAAGAAATTATAAACAGAACTTTTTAAGGAGTATTTTAACCACCTTTACCAAACTATCAAATCAAGTTAATTTCTCTCTCTCTGACTCTCCAAAAGGTCTTCTCTGATAGAACTTTGTTGGGGATAAGGATGTCAATTTATTACTGCCAGATGGGAATAAAAGGTCTCCCTTCCCAATCATCTCCATGGATTAAGGAGGGCGAGATTTAATCAAAAAGCTCCCTCTTCTCCCTTTCTCTGTTCTTTACCCCTCCCTCCTTACCCCTCCCCTCCTCTTTCTTTCTTTCTCTCTCTATCCCCCTACCCTTCCTTCCTTCCTTCCTTCCTTCCTTCCTTCCTTCCTTCCTTCCTTCCTTCCTTCCCTCCCTCCCTCCCTCCCTCCCTCCTTCCTGCCTGTCTCCCCTCCTGTCCCCCCTCCTTCCCTCTCCCTTCCCTCCCCTCCTGTCCTTCTCTTTGCTGACTTTATGCATTTTATTACTATACACCACTTAGAACTATCTTCTGGATATTTTTATTCCATGAATAAAAGTATTAGTGCTTACTACTTCCTGTCCAGAAAAGATATTTTCAGAGGAGAAAATTTTTTAAAATCTACTAATTAAGTATGACATTAAGAGTAAAAAACTTCTTAACAATCTGGGTTCAAAAATGTCTGTGCTCAGCTTTCTGGTTTTTGTTTTTGTTTTTTTAATGTGCTAACTTTTCTACAGAGGAAACAATATGTAATTTCAAAGTTTTTCCTGAATTTTCACCCTTTATAATCTATTTTTGGCCTTATTGAAATACAGTGAAGAATCAACACAAACATACTTTCTCTAGCTAAATTTCACTACCTAAAGAACTAGAGAATAATACGAAATTAAGTGGAATTTTCATTGTTTTATTTTTATCTTAAATGCTCTATGTTTAAAGTTTAAAAACAGATTTAAAGGTTTAAGAACATTCTAACCATGGTTCCTCGTATTGTGGCAATGATAACTTGTTTTTTTCATACCCTGGTTAATTTGAATCTTTCTGCTGATTTGAAATGGTTTCCAAAAATGTTCAAAAACATTGAAGCTTTTATTTAGTTATATAATATATAAATTCAATTTTAAGTGTAGACTATAATACTGAACATAAATATCTTAATCTTCTCACTGTGGTGTTCTACCAATTTGTTTCAAACAGTGCTGGGAATATTAAGCAACACAGCAACCTCTGACAACAAAGGTGCTATTAAGGGCTGTTGCATCAATAATGGGTGGATGTAAACTCCCTAAATAATCATAGATTGGATATTGTGTAGCAGTTTCAAAGGCACAATTATAGCCCATTGTGTCAGTAATGCATGTATTTAGGCCTCTTAATAGTGCACATTGGCATAATGACTGTGAGATAGTGGAACTAGTTACCAAAGGGTGGATTCTCATTTCCTTGGTATATTTTAGAAGCGGAAATAACTATCTGTTTGAAATTATTTAGGTTCATTCTTCCTGGAGCCAAGGGGTTAGAAAATCTTGCCGCTAGTGGGCACTTCTGACCCTGTGTCATTAGGAAAAAAAAAATCAGTAAACTGTTACTCAAGTTTTTCTCAACCTTGCTTCAGAGATACACAGATCAATTTAGGATACACTTGTGTTGCATTTGTCTCAATTCACCTCCCACCCTGAAATGTGAAAAATCTGTGCATGTACTTCCTCAGCTTGATACTGTTTTCTCCTAACTTTCAAACCCACTATTTCTAACAGAAAAATAAATGTATGAATAAATAGATACTAAGCATCTCCTGCTTAACATCAGTAATCCATTCTCAATCCCATCTTGAAAACTCAAATGATCTGCCATAAAAGAGCCAACTGCCTGCCTATTACCCAGAATTTTTTAATGAAAAAAATTATATAATTGCATATCAAACAAAAACTCATGACCCGTTTCCTAAATGTAACTAAAAGACAGTAAAATGTTTATATGCATGTAGAAAACGATTGTAAGTAAAAGTCTGGAAAAAGGCAGTCAAATGTTTTAGTTGTCTCTTTAAAACTCCACACCCCTTTTGGGAATTAAAACCTGCATTTCTTCTTGAGGCCAATAATAAACAGGGAAAATAAATGAATAATTTTTGCTAGGTTATTTTTGGTATCTAAAAGTACAAGAGGTGGCTCAACAGAATTGTCCAAGGGTTATAAGATCCTCATCACCAAAGACGAGGTAGACCAATACCAACAATTACTGTTAAACAAAAATAGCCCAGAAACCACACCATGAGACATGGGTTACATAAACTCCAGCCCAAGCTCTGAAAACTTCCCTTTTAAAAAGCCCTGCTTTTCTGTTTGAATACAGGATGGTGGTCTTTGGAGACACTAGTATACTGTCCTCCTCATTTGCCAGCAAATTAATATATTTCTTTTTCCTTTTCCTGAAACCATTTGTCCTTGTTCTTCATTTCCACTGATTTGACTTTGGGGACAAGAGCTAAACTTTAGGTGACTCTCCCACATTAAGGTATGAACTGTTTCAGACAACATTTTCTGAACATTTCTTATTCTTAACAAACACTTTTTCTGTATAGAAGTGCATTCAGTTTATACGGCATTGAACCAACAGTATGTTTTTGATGAAATATAGTAAAATCACTTGGCAATAAATACATTGAATACAAAATACAAATAAAAATTTACAGTAAAAAAATAAGGTAATTTCTAAAAAAGAAGTTTTTCTTATTTTCTAAAAGGGGTTGAAAATAAAGCTTGAAGAAAGTTGTTTCTCAAGAGAGGACAAAAGATCAAAGCAGTCAACAGTCTCTGTTTCTTATTGTAAAAGGTGATGTTTCAGACATCTGGGTGATGAGCTGGGCAATCTCAGGCAACTATAAGTTTCAGAAGAGCTAAGAGAGATTTCTCGTTGTTTTGGAGGTTGTTCTAGAAACTCTTAAAAAGGAAGGAAATATTTCATATTTATGGTCAGTGACTGATGTTTTAGGGTAAAAAATACACTTTGCTTAATTTTATCTATTTGTAATGAGATGTGTTAGTGAAACCCAGCCTGTTTCAGTTTAAAACGAAAGAGTAAAGTTCGAACTACATGGTACAGCCTTCTTTTGACATTCATTCTATTTTTCAAAGCAAGCATGTAAACCCAATTCTGATATCTTAACAATTTTTTGGTAGCATCATTTTCCTACACATGGTATAATACTTTTTGAGCACCTAGGTAAAAATCATTTCTCCATTAAAATTGACCAAATCAAACCAAAATAGAAGTATCATATCTTCTATGATCTTTAAGTTTAAAAAACAAGAAGAGGGGAGGCACCTGTGGCTCAAAGGAGTAAGGCGCCAGCCCCATATGCCAGAGGTGGCAGGTTCAAACCCAGCCCTGGCCAAAAACCGAAAAAAAAAAAAGAAGAGGGTTTCAGAGAACCCATTAATGGGGAGATGTGGAGTGGATAACTGCAAAGACATACTTACCTCATACACTATTTCCTTTAAAATTCCAAAGGCTTCCCCAATGTCAAATTTCTTGGGTAAAATATGTTTTTGTTTCTCTCTGTGCCTTTTCTATGAACTAGTGTCAAATACTGAACTAGTCCTGCAAACTGTGTATTCACAACATGTTAACTCTGTTTATAAGACCCACCCTGGCTTCCTCTGTCTCCTCCTAGACTGTACATTCTCTACAATTCTGGAAAGATAGTTCCCTGAGTACCTTAAATTTTACTGATAAATTATTAAAATTCATAGTCAATGCAAATTCACAACTGCTATTAATATATTTTAATTTTATCTATAACTTTCAAATTTTTCCCTTCTTATTTAATTCATGTATATACTAGTTGTTATATATGTCTATGTTTTAATAATATTCATGAAATTTCTTTAAAGTTTTATTATTGGTATTTGTTATGGGGATGAAAATGAGGTCTTTAAAGTTTTATTATTAAAACTTATACCTTATGAAAATGAGGTAAGTTTAAAAGTAAAGATAAAAATCTTTCAGCAGAACTACTGTAACACAAAGACTTTTTTAAAGATTATCATTTTTTTTTACATAAACAACAAATAGAAGCAGTCAACTAAAAACTGCGCTAATCAGAAAACTACTAAGACTTTAGGAGTTTTGAATTCAGTCCTTAATATAATTTCCCCACTTTCACCAGCATGTATCTATTTCCATATTCATACTTATAAAATATTTATTGTATGAGGTGGTGCCTGTGGCTCAGTGAGTAGGGTGCTGGCCACATACACCAAGGCTGTGGGGTTCCAACCCAGCCTGGGCCAGCTAAAACAACAATGACAACTGCAACAAAAACAACAAAAAATGGCCACGCTTCATGGTGGGCACATGTAGTAGCCCCAACTATTTGGGAGGCTGAGGCAAGAGAATCACTTGAGGCCAAAGAGTTTGAGGTTGCTGTGAGCTGTGATGGCACAGCACTCTACCCAGGGTGACAGCCGGAGACTCTGTCTCAAGAAAAAAAAAAGTATATACATATATATTTATTGTATAGTACAGGTTTATATATGTTTATATATATATTTATTGTATAGTACAGTTTTATATAGAGAGTTATAAGTATATATGTTAAATATATAATATATTTATACAAAGATATATGGTATATGTATAAATACATGAAGATACATACATGATATACAAAGACACACTAATATAACTTTGAAATGTATTGTTCTAGAAGCACTGTGATTTTCCACATGTTAAGCTATATAAAATTTTTTTGAGTTATTTTAGAAGAGATGTGTATGTGCTTATATAAAAGAAGGCAAGCTTGTGAACAGTAAAGTCTTACTTATCAAGATAAGTAATTTGTAAAATTAAAAATGACGAGAACTGTAAGAATCAAAATTATCACTACCTCTTCTTAGTACTCTTTTAAATCTCAATTTTGCTAACATGTACCTAGATCAAATGAAGAGCTGTATGTGCAAGTTTGTAATTATGCCCTTGTTGAATTTGCAGCCTTGATAAGAAGTAATGCCAAGCATACCTGTTAATATCAATCTTTTAAGAAAGTTCTGATTGTCTAACCATAATCAATGACTAGAGACAGCACACTTGTGGTCTTCAAACATGGAAAAATAAATTCTCTCTTTACATGAAATGATGGTGAGAGGCAGTTAGATGAGTGGCTCTCCTGGAAAGGGGAACAAGGTTGGGGGTGGGGAGTAGGCTCAGTCTTAGTGCTCTGCATTTTAATTTTGTCCAAGAGGAAGGAATGTACTACCAGTCTACCAATCAGAACTTAACCTGCCAACTGCAGAAAAGATGTAGAAGACTGTTTAGCCTGGCAACAGGTACAATAGAGTCTTAAGTGTGACCTAGAACAGCGTTAAGGCTAATTATCATCTCACTATCTTAAATCTACATTGCAGTCCACCCTCTCTGATGGGCTCTCAGAAAGACTAATGGGATGTCCATATGGTTCCAAGATGACTTCCAAACCACCAAGTAGGCATTATCCAAACAATACAAAAGAGAATCAGAGGCCATGACCCATGCCTTTTCCTTATCCTGACAACAGGAGCCCATTCACTGTCTGTGGTAAATGTAACTCTTCTGTAAGCCTATATCTTGCTCTAACACTATAAACCTATCTTTCTTTTCATCAATATACATTCACATTTGCCTTACTTTGGAGTGTCTGGTCATTTTTCAACCAACAGTATGTCGAGAACTGAGAAGAACCCAGGCAGCTACCAGGAACACTGATATTTTAGGAGACAGACAGCTACCTTGAAACTAACAAGGGCGTGTACAGCCAAACACAGTGTACTTGAAGAAGCTGGAATGCCTCTAGTCTGATATCTTAAAGCAGGCTGGGGCTGGCACAGCAACTTACACCTGCAATCCTAGCACTCTGGGTGGCGAAGACAGGAGAATCCCTTGAGGTCAGGAGTTCAAGACCAGCCTGAGCAAGAGCAGGACTCCATTTCTACTGAAAATAGAAAAATTAGTCAAGTGTCATAGGTTATGCCTATAGTTCCAGCTACTTGGGAGACTGAGGCGGGAGGAGCACTTGAGCACAGAAGTTTGCATTGTAATGAGCTATGCTGATGCCATTATATGCTACCTGGGGTGGCAGAGCAAGATTCTGTTTCAAAAAAGTAAAAGAGTAAAATAAAAAAATAAAACAAAGCAGAATCAAATATCATTCATTCATTCATCGGTATTTATTGACTACCTATTCTACTTAGGTCACAAGTTTGGTTTTTAAAATATCAAAAGAAAATAGGTGTTACTCATGAGTTGTTACAAAAGCAAATACTATACCAAACAGTTTTAATACAGTCTAATGACTGACATACCAAAGAGTACATACAAGGTACAGAAAAGAAGCTCACAGAAAGGAGTACTTGGCTTAGGAATGCTGAGAAACTTTCATTGATGGGAGGGAATTCCAATTAATCATTACAAGATGAATAATTGTATGCCTGGTGGTAAGTGGTGGTGCAAAAGGCATTGCAAACAGAGGAACTAATTTGTGTAAAGTCGTGAAAGAGCTAGAGAGAGTATGGCATTTTCAGAGAACTAAAATAGTTTGCTATTGTTGAACCATAATGCACAGAAGAAAAAAAAAAAGTATGAGGCTAGCAGGTAGCAGACCTAGGTCATATCAGACACAGTGCTGTTAATGCTGGGGTGAGACAGGCACACAAAGAAGCAAGAACCAGGAACTGGCTTCCAAGTAAGAACCCAAAGGAGTCAGTGCTGGAAATCTAGACAGCAGTATTTTCAGCATATCAAATGGTACAATAAATGGCAGTTGAAACCATGGGTAGGATGTGTAAACTGCAAGAGAAAGGCACATGCCATTTCATTTGGATACTAATATTGAATATGCAGGTCAGAAAAAACTATAAAGATAGGACAATCAACAATGAATAAGCATGTTTTCAGATATCTTGGGAAAAGTAGATTTGAAGCACTGAGTCATTAACTCTGCCAAAGGCCAAAGAGGTCACGTAAAATAGAACTGAATATATGCTTAGGATTCGGCAACCAGAAGGCTACTGTGTGTATTAAGGGATATTCAATGGGGAGCCAATATTACAAAGGACATTTATAAACCTGTAGCAAAGAGCAATTTAAAGCTACGTTTTCCAATTTTAAGAAGAGACTTGAGAAAGAAAAGGATTTTCTGAATGCTAAAAGCTTGATTTGTACATATCAAAGTTTAAAATCCAAAGGATTGGCAAGTCTTCTTGAAGGAAAGAATATTTAATAAAATTATGAGCTTTTTCCCAAACAAAAACTGAAAGAGACAATGCAAGTCCAACACAGAAATGCTTCAGGAAAAAGAGAATTTAATGGGACAGAACCACTCTTTGGAAGCTAGTGGGTCATTAAAAGTATGACTAGAAACTTTTAAAGAATATAGGGGATTACAGAGAAAAAAAAAGTCTATTGTTGAACTAGTTTTAGAGAAATAGTTTTATTTTGGCATGCAGAATTTTGTGAGTGTGGTGATTAAAGAAAAAACAAAAAGTTGGGCAGTGTCTGTGGCTCAAAGGGGTCGGGCACTGGCCCCATATGCCATGGGTGGTAGGTTCAAACCCAGCCCTGGCCAAAAAAAAAAAAGAAAAAAGAAAAGCAGTGGGGTAAAATAAGCAGCCAGGCTCTCCCTGAAGTCTTTGCCCACTTTGTCCAGATCTAAGAAAGTCTAATACCTTTAAAAATCTGACAGAGAAACTTGCACCACAGATTATGATCTAATTCTCCCTGAGAGCTGCTGTTAGCTTTCATCTACATAATAAGACTGTCTCTGCCACATGCCTTTCTTTCTCTCTCCCATATATAGCCTGTGTTGTCCTGCTTCAAAGCCCCATTCTATCTGTAACTTCAAGGTGATATAAAAATAATCAGCCATTTGGCCTTTTATTTGAGTTTTCATATTTTGGATGACACCCACACATGTGCATGTTAATAAATTTAGTATAGGGCGGCGCCTGTGGCTCATCAAGTAGGGCGCCGGCCCCATAAACCAAAGGTGGCAGGTTCAAACCCGGCCTCGGCTGAACTGCTAAACAGAAAAATAGCCGGGCGTTGTGGCCAGCACCTATAGTCCCAGCTACTCGGGAGGCTGAGGCAGGAGAATCACCTAAGCCTAGGAACTGGAGGTTGCTATGAGCTGTGTGACACCATAGCACTCTACCGAGGGCAATAAAGTGTGACTCTGTCTCTACAAAAAATAAAAAAAATTAAAAAAAATAAATTTCGTATGACTTTTCTCCTATTAATCTTCATTTTGTCAGTTGATTTTCAGTGAAGCATCAAGAGTAGTTTTCTCGTGGCCTCCACGGTTTTGGCACCTGTGATCGGCACCAGAACCTTTCTACTCTTCTGGAAGCCATACACCAAGGAACTCAGAATGTGAGAAGCTAGCAGAAGGGTAAGAAGTTTTTCCTAGTCGTAATCTGGTCTCTCTCTGTGGAATCCAGTTGAGCAAATGATAAAAGTCACCATTTGTCTCTTTTTTCCTTCCAAATTTAAGATTGGTGGGAAAAATGTCTTACTTGTAGCAACTCTGTATACATTTTGGTAAGAATATTCATGTTGCCTGATCCTTTTTCTTCCAGTAATAATCTTTCTTTTTTTTCCTTCCTTTCTTTCCTAGAAATTCTGTCATAAAGAGAGATATTATAGGCCATGAGATAAAATCTGTATGGGGTTCCCCTCTTGCTGTATGTGCTTGAGATTGACTTATGACAAAGTGGAAGCTGTCTCTCTTAGTCTCAACCATCTAGGGGAGGGATTGGGTCACATCTGGAGCCAGCCCGAATAGATTGGTAAACACAAGTCATGTAAAATAGTAAGCAGTGCACACTTGATTCCAAATCTCCAACCTGTCAGGGGACGTTATGTTAATTAGAAGTCCCATCCTAAGGGACTTTGTGATCTCAATCTTTGTTACCTGGTCAGCAAAGTTCAATCCCAAGAGGGCCTGCCACAGATTACCAAGTCAGTAACTGGGGGCCCCCCTACAAATTTCCGGGATGCTGGCACAGCACCATATGCAGAGCACTGTCCTTAAACTCATGTGGAAACAAGAATATTTTGCTATCTTTGCCTATTTCTGGGAGTACATATTGGGGAGAATCTTCTAGGCCTGTTTTAAAAATATGACTTAGGTCTAGGGTAACTAAACCCGGACAGTTATTTCTTAGATTTTCCATGAGAAAAGCTAATTGATTCAGATCACTTATGGAATAAATAATTTGGCTATAGTTAAATGAAAACTTTTCAGACAATTATCACCTTAAATAGCTATCTTATCAGTGCCTATTACAAGATTCCAAAGGAATAGGTAATCTTAAAAACTCTTTTGGCAAGATCTTTAAAAAATCAGAAATCAGATTTAAAACAAAGGTAAAACCCTTTGTATTTTCAAACCACCTACTTTGACTCTTCTGAAGAATCTACAAAAAGGCCTGAAGTTTAATGGCTGAGTATCCGTGCCTCACTTCTATGGCCTGGGTTCAATTCCCCACCAGGGCACCAGTCCCTTGGAAATGTAAGTCCTTTAACTTAGGAAGAAAAAGAAACATTAATGAAAATTTAGTTTGATACTTATATGACTTTCAACCTTTGCGATACCAATTCATTTTATTATCCTTTCTACTCTCATGGAAAGCTTTTGATTTCTCATCATACTGACTGTTTTTTAATCTTCTGTCCATAGGGCACATGGGTTGTTGGGCCTTTGTGTGCAGATAGTCTGCTAAGAAACTGAGACACTAGAGAACCAGGCTGGGCAGAAACGTGCATTTGGGACAGTGAAACTTTCCTCGGTTTGAGTGCTGTTGGGAGTGTTCTGGATCTTGGGAGGGTTGAAGTTTTCGCTCCCTCTTTGGTGAAAACCGTGCAGGGATTCTTGATTTTGGTCTCACAGGGGTTTATTTGCTTTTATTTTGAGCCATTTGTTTAGGTCTACATTTGACTTAAAATTTTGGTTTGCATTTCATAGATACTTTTTTCTATTTGTTTTACTCCTTATAAGGGGCTGGAGAGACATATCTCCCACCACTGACGGGATTTAAACCAATCTCCTCCCCCAAACCTTAGTGTGTAGCAGGAAAGACTAATCCCTAGTGCTCTTCTCCAGGATCCAGTGAAAGGCTCCCAGGATAGAAAGCTTGCAGCTTGTATATTTAACACGTTTTTGTTTTTGTTTCGTTCTTATTT
This sequence comes from Arctocebus calabarensis, assembly GCA_963573935.1. Classification (NCBI taxonomy): domain Eukaryota; kingdom Metazoa; phylum Chordata; class Mammalia; order Primates; family Lorisidae; genus Arctocebus; species Arctocebus calabarensis. Next base: position 13,270 of record CAUYON010067201.1, on the reverse strand, counting down.
TTAGGATAATGTGAGAGTACAAACAACCAGGTCAAAATGTTTGATTTTGTTTGGTAGAGTTCCTCTTGTGGTTATGTACTGTACACACAAGATGTGCCAGACACCCCCACACCATGCCCATTCAGTGGGAGCACCTCACCCTCTGCTCCTCTCCCCCTCCCTTGTTACCCCTTCCCCCATCTTGAATTAAAATCAATTTTTCTCCTATGTAGGCTCCTATTAGAATGTCTGCTGTCTTCATATTAGTATTGAGTACACTGGATAATGGCTTTTCTATTCCTGTCTGTGGTTTTGTGCCTTTGTGGTCTGAGGTCTAGAGAAGTGGCCATGGTAGGAGGCCGGGGAACATATGTTTGTCCACAGAGCAACTGTAGGGCAAAGTCATCCCCAGTACACATGCATCCCACCCCCAGCCATGCTATGAGGAGGTGACCTCTCTAGACTTCTTCACAGTGTGGCCTCTGTCCTGGGCTCTACACCTAGTTCAAAATAATTAAAATAGCTTACTTCCTAGGTTTCTCACTGAATGTTAGGGTGTCTAAGATTTAAAATTATAATTAACATCTGTGATTAAAACCATGAGATGGAAGAGAAATAGTTATTTAATCAGAGTATATAAGGAAGGTAGGTTATGTCTTTAGAAATAAATGTTATACAGAAGACATAAGCATGTGGTTTTTGTTAAAGAAACAAATTATTTTGTCTTGTTTAGAATTATTTAAAGAGTCTTTCAAATTGAATAAAGAGAAAAAGAATGGTATTGATAAAATTAAATGGATATAAAAGTTAAGGAAACAAAAGAAGAAAATGAAAAAAAGTTGTAAAAATTTGTAAAAGGTTTATGGAAATTTTACTTGTGTGATCAAACCTGATTGAAATTGAATGGATTCATATATGAGGTTTTATTAAAATTAGCTTTAGTATTACTAATACATTAATACAAAAGTAATTTTTTTCTCTTTTAACAACATTTTGCATATTAATAGGATATAATAAAATTTTATTCACTTTTTGATAAATGGCAAAAAAAGGAGAAACAGCTATATGTGCTTCAAGCTGTTTTTATTAGATTTATTCATATAGATTACACTATTAATATGTTTTCCAAATTGTATAGGTTTTTTGAAAATATGTCTTGCTGTACATTATCAGTCATCATTATGACTATGGTGTAAAATTTTTGTAGGCCACAGAAAATAACTCAATTTCATTGTCAATTGCATAATTATTAACTCTTTCAGATCTTTCCTGGTGGTCATTTTAGGCCAGTTGCAGTGACTATTACCTATCCTCTTAGCACAGTGGTAGGCCTAGGTGGAAGGATCACTTGAACCCAGGAGTTTGGGGTTGTTGTGAGCTAGGCAGATGTCATGGCACTCTAACTATCCCAGGCAGCAGAGTAAGATTCTGTTTAAAAAAAGAAAAGAAAAAAGTTTGTTTTAAGTCTTGTTCACAGTAAATTGCTTTATTTTTAATTTTGTTCTTTATAAAAGCTCTTTTCAAATCCTAAAGTGTTGTGTCTTAAATAAGGTTCATGGAAAAAAAAACTCACAAATGCAGGTTTCTGACAACTTTTGAGAATTTTATCATTGACGAACAATTTTCAGAACTCTAATTTTAAAAAAGGACTCTCACTCATATAATTGCTGATTAACATTAAGTAGAACAAGGGATTAATTATATGCTACTGAACTGATGAAGTACTAAAATAATTTTTTATGACTTTTTTATTTAAAACGTTGTAGATTTCTTTTTAAGTTTTGTTTTTCAGATTCAAGAAAAGTTTCTTCACTTTTAACCTTTCTGTAGCTTTACAGAAATTTGTTAATGTCTACATTTGATAAAGCAATTGAATATTTATATTCCTATTTTCTTCACAATTTAGAAACTATTTTTGAATGTTTTATTTTATGGCAATACAGATATTCACATAATTTCAGTAAAAATTCGGCTTTTGTTTTCTTTTATGTCAGAATACAATTGGAGACATTGGTTATTTAACTACAGGGTGACTAGAATGTCTTATTTTCGAATATGACAAGACTGATGAGGAATTGAAGTTGACTTTATGAAACCTATAGACTTGAAGAAAGAATAGCCTAGTACCATGCATATATTATTATTTTACAAGGTTCCAATCTTGTTGTAAATGAAAAATCTCACTTTCTTCAAGGTAGTTAAAGGACCTTGAGCAAAGAGACATCTATTCAAGTTGCACAGGTATTTCAAACACAGTTTTTGGCTTGCCTCCTAAGCGCTGAGATATTTTTAAGAATATAATCAGAAATTTCTGTGAGAAAATTCCAGCAAAGCCAACTTAACAAGAATCTATATAATAAGCTTTTTATGGAAATAATCAGATCAAGTTAATGAAACTAAACTTACTTTACAAATAAATTGGTCTTAATGTTACATAGACAGTGAGAGACCTCCAGGTCTCCTGCAGAAAAATGTGGATGCCCACCTGGTGCCACCCCAACTGATTGCCACACCAGGTGGAAGAAGCAACACCCCACCAATCTGCAAATAAGAATTTAGCAAGCAAACTACAAAAGAATGCAGAGGTTCCCAGCCTTTGGGCCAAACAGGGCAGGTCTGGAAGTTAATCTAAAGTAAACTGAGGGTAATTATCATGTCCTTAGCTTAAATTTGCATTGAAATTTGCCTCTCATCCCCGCTCCCAGTGGGCTTTCAGAGAGGCTCAAGGGAGATGTGAATGTGCAATATGAATCAAGTTAGAAACTCCCAACTGTCCATCAAAGTGGTTAGATGGTGACATTTGAACCATGTATAGCGAAGAGGGCTCAGCCTAGACAATGTAAAACAGGACCCACAACCATAATAGAGGCCTCCAGTTATGACATGTGGTTCATTAACTGTCTGAAATGAATGTTATCTTACCTTGCTCAAGAAACTCTCCTTGCTTGCCTTGCTTTTAGTGTGTACAGTCATTCTTTGGAGAAAAACACATCAAGAACCAAGACTCAACATTAACATAATTACCTTTAGTAAAATTGGGGAGGACTATGGGGAAAATTATGTTTCAGAAGAAAGCTATAGTGTACCTGTTCTTGGATTCCATTGTTGTGATGGAATGGACAAGGACTCCCTTCCCCGTTTTCTAGCCAGGGTGAGCTCTCTGAAATGAGTCTCATCACAGACCCCATCTCTAGGCACAGACATGCCCTTTGTAGGCTGCATTCTCTGGACACAGGCTCATAAAAACTGACCTGGAGTTATCACTTTCTCCCTCCATCCAGTAGCAGAGAAGAGCTAGCCTGGAGCAAAGACCACAAGTACCACATTCCTCTCTGCGTTATGGCAGTTTTAAAATAAACTTCTGCCAACAGATCTCTGTCACCAAACAATTGTGACATATTTCAGATATACATTCCATCTCCTCAAAATCCCCTGCCCACAGGGTAGGAAAAGCAGTATATAAACTACTGGACAAATATACCAAGTGGGTGTCCCACTCTGCTCCCCATTCACTATAATGGAGGCTTCTTTATCTCTCTTTTGTCTTTCAATAAAATCTGTCTTTTTAGCTTAGTCACATTGATGCAGAGTTTCCGTCATTCAGGGCCAGACAAGGACCCTCATTATTCAGGCCTAACCAAGCATACTTTTTCTCTCCAAACTGCACTCTCTGAATACAAGTAAGACAGGAGAAAAGCAATTTTTCCAGCATTTCATGTAAGCTAGGCCCTTTCTGGAGTGGACCTCCTGCTGCTTTTTCCTGGAGCTGGAAGAACTACATTCATTTGTTAATACCCTCATTCATTCACTAACCAACACTGAAGTCTGCCAAGTGCCAGCCAAATGTAATTCTCAAGTTCTCCCCATTTATAAAACAGCATAAAATCCCTAAATGAACGATTGTATTTGCAAGGGAATTTCCCACTTGGGTCTCCCCACTTCTGCCAGAGGCTCTGGTGCTTTTGACTTCTTCTATTCCTTTTTATCTAATAAGTCCTATTATCTCTGTAGTCCATGGGTTCATTTTTTGAATCTCTGAGACCAAGGACTTACTGTGGAAAGAAATTCCAGCAACAGCATGGTCTATGGATTTATTGTTCGAATCTGTAAGACCAAGGGTTTGATAAAGAGAGATTCTGGCTACAATTGTCCCTTTTCTTTTTTGGGGAGAGGGGAGGTTATTATCTGATCCAAATACTGAATTTTTAGTTTCCTCCAACATGTAGTTTCAACTCTCCAGAGTAATATTTTTAATTTTTCTCCCACCTCTCTGAGTTGGAATCACTAGAAATTAAACCTTTTTCCTCAGGCCCTCCAAGCTAAAGTTAGTCAACATGGCCTTAAAGAAAAGTCATTGAAACAGCTTATATTTGGACAAACTATGAACACACAAACTGTACACCAGAAAAATTCTATCAAATTCCCACTAATATTTGCAAGTGACTGCCCTCCAGACTGTAAAAAACTCATATACAGACATTTCAGACATCACCCTTTGTTTTTCTTCTGCGTTCATGGAAATGTCTCTTGTTAAAGATTCGTTTGCTAGCATCATACACAGAGGCATCATATGTCCAAGAGCACAGAGATGATGCCACTTCCTTAAATGAGAACCAATGGTTTAACTAAACAGATCTATTCTCAGGACTAAGAGATTGCTTAAAGAATATGTGGGATTACATACTTAAATTTGTTGTTTTCTGCTTATCCCAATCTGTTTTCACCCCTTTTTTCTATCTCTTATCTCAAATTTCTAATCCAAATATCCATAGCACCAATCCTAGCTTAATATGTGAAACTTTCTAAAATAAAAATTTATAATGCAGGGGGAGCTAAAATAAACCAAAAATAGTTCACCCCTAAATATATTTGTTTGGCAACTTTCCAGATGGCTATTTAGAGGACCTAAGGACAGGAATAGCACTGTAAACTTGCCCTTTTATGAAGAGGAGTTGCATTTGTAGAGAAAATCTACACTGGGAAAATAAACAGAGAGCTTTCCCTGAGGCTCTTATCCACTTTGGTCTAGGAAAGCTTAACTTAGATTCTAACACCTTTGAAATTATGACAGAGAAACTTTCAACATAGATTACCATTTATACCTTCTGTGAACTGCTATCTATGAGGTTTCATATACATAGCGAGATTGCCTTTGCCTCATGACTTGCTCCCTCCCATAATTTGTCTGGTCATGTTCCAAGCCCACATTCTTTCTATATACTCAACATGATATAAATCAGTATAAATCATTTGGCCTTTTCATTGAGTTATCATACTTTACTGATTCCTGTGCACACATGTGCATTTTAATAATTTTTTTGTGCCTCTCCTTCTATTAATTTACCTTTTGTCAGTTGATTTCTAGTAAACCTTTGGATAAAAAAGGAGAAATTTTCCCCTGGTACATTCCTATTATTTCCCCTAAACTTAATTGCAGTAAAATGAAACAATGAATTACAAAAGTATATATAGAACTCTTTTTTGAAGTACAGATGTGTTTGAGGCAGAAAATAGTGTGAAAACTTAAAAGAAGACCAAAGGAAAATTTACCTTTTTCTCTTTCTTATTCTTTTTTTTTCTCTACTTCACCTCCCTCCCCCTTTTACTTTCTTCCTTTCTTTCTGTATTGGGCAGACTTGTATTGAAGACTGACTTGAAGCCATTAAAGTTTATACCCAAAAAAGAATGGATAATTGATGAAGCAATGTCACAAAGATAACTTCCTCTCAGAATACAGAGAACACATAAGGATAGATGGGAATTCAGCCATGTTTGAAAACTGAATGCAGGTGGTCTCAGACAAGAGGATTCTGGGAAGATATAGAGGCAAAAGCAAAACTCTATGATGACCAATATTTTTTACTCCTGCAAAACACAGCTAACAAAGCCCTAAGAATTTCAAATTACCAAAGGATGGTCCTCTGCTAATTATTATTGGTTAAAATTTAGGCTATTATTAAGAAAATTTAGGTTTATGAATTTATTGCCATGTGTAGGGGATGTGTAGAATTAGAAAGTTCAGTCACTGAAGAAGTAGAGGTGGGAACCATGAGGCAAATTTTCAAATTTCAATGATCCTCTGACTCTTACCGAAAAAAAAATAAATTAGGTAGTTGAAGCAAGGAAAGAGGAAATTGGAAGATAATACAACTTTAAAAATGTATGAGTAAACAATCTCAGGCTAAGGATTTTAGAATTTTAGTGAGGGAAGGGGATTCAGAATATAAGGTATGATTGATCAAAAAATGTTGATACAGAATTTCCTTCTCAGGGATCAACCCCTATATTCTATGCCCATGTAGGGTCACAGACCAGCATGAATATATACCACATTCTATGGACCAAATCAGGCTGATAAAAACCAGCCTGACCAGTGACCCATCTAAGCTGCAAGTCTAGGAGCAGAGAACACACCCTAAATTAGATCACATTCCTACACAGGCAGTTTTAAAGTTAACTTCTGCCCTTAAACGCCTGGCACCAAATAATTTTGCTATTCCATCTCTTCAAAACCAACTCTCCTGTAGGGTAGAAAAAGGGGTATATGAACCCTAGACATAGACAGAAGGGCCAGGTAGGCTATCCACTCAGGAACCCTTGGCTTGCCAAAGGCTCTGACCTTCCTACCCTCACCTAACAATAAAATCTGTCCTCTCACTTATTCATGTGGTTACATGGATTTATTCCTTGAATCTCTAAGACCAAGGACCCAACAGTGAGAGAGATTCTAGTTACAATGTGACAAAATATTATGATGAAATCTGTGTATGCATGTGTGGGTGTTTTCATAGGATGAAGGTGGTCATCCATTAGTTGAAGATACATTATACAGAGCTGTTAGGATACCCAGATATGAAAATAGATAGCTATCTCAAGGTTTTGAGTAAGAAATTACAATTTCCTAAAGTAAGAGACTGAATCAAGTGATATTTGGAAGGCCCCAGTATTGATTAGATGGTGGGGATCAGAGAGACTAAAATGTCATTATTTTTGTAATATTTCTTACAATAAATTATGTGAATAAATTGCTATAATAGACATAGCATATAGATGAGCAAATTGTGAATTAAATTTAGTTTTGGACATGTTGAAATTTATGTATAAATCTATGCTAAAATATTGCCCTAAGATAATCTAAAAATTTTACGTAGTCTATTTATACTTGGAAGATATGCATATATTCTGCAGCTTTTACTTGTTTTTTAAGCATTAACAATAATACAAAAAAACTAAAAATAACTTCATGCAAATATTAGCACATAGTTTTATAAAAGCACCAACAATAGAGCTCAAATAAATTAAATTAACTTCAAATTTACCTCTTTTGTGAATAACTGGGACAACAAACAACAACTTTTGTTATTTCAGATTTTATTTGACTTCATATTTAATTTATTCTGTCAAACACACCAGTAATATTATTTCCACAGAGCCATTTTATTTTGGAAGAGACACAATGTCAGAAGGGCACATCCAGTCTAGTGCTTTTTTTTTTCTTTATTTCTCTCTTCAAAAAAGTTCTATAGGGGTTAATTCACTTGAATTTGAAACAGAAAAGAAAGACTTCCAAGAAAAGGGAGCACTTTCCTTCCCCCACGTAGAACGCTGCTTAGAAAATTGCTAAATTGCTTAGATGGAACAGAGAGTATGGTATCATTATTTCTCAGCAATATAAACATAAACTTTGCAGTTAAAGCTTTTGTGCCATTGTGTTGACCCTTATAATCTAAATACTGGGAAATAGAATGTGTGACTGTGTTTTAATTAGCCTATTGGCAATTGACATCAGAGAGTAGGTCAGAAATTCTTTTAAAAACAGGTAAAGTAAAGTAGACGGCTTAATATTTTGTTTTTAAAATCTTAAACTATTGATAGTTTAAAGAAATTTACACTTTACTTTCCTAGGTTAATAGGAGAACCACAATTATGGAATTTTATATCAGTGTGTCCAGATATTATTCAGAATACCCAATATAATGAGGAGTTCAAAATAATATTAAGCAATTAGAACTGTACCTCTTACGATACTAGCAAGAATTATTTTAAATCTTAAGTAATTGGAAGCTTCCTTAAATTCTTGCATAGCTATTAGTTCTAGTGAGGAAAACATGCCCATGACCTTCTATGGGTACTAGTTACCTAACAAAGGACCTCAAGTGTATTTTACCCACAAAATTGAAATGGCTAATTAAATTGAAAAGATTGTTTTGCCTTCTTTTGTTTGTAATGCTTTGAAGATTCTTTGGTAATTCCTGTGTATTTTTTTCTTTATAAGAATTATAATAGGATAGAAATGTAAACCCAGATTACAAACTAATCATTTCTTAGAGATTGTAATAGAGGCTGTTACAAAAACAAACCCTTAGGAGTCTGCTTTTACTTCTCAGGTGAGCAACAAAAGAGGTAGCTAAAGATAAATCATGCATTCACAAAGACAAATTTCAAAGGAATAAAAGGCATAAATGTAAAGATAAGAATAGTGAGAGCAATAATAATAATAATTCAAGGAACTATGATGAAGAGAAAGATGTATTCTTTTTATCTAGATCAAGGAAGGTACTCCTATTAAATATCATCTGGAATATAGATGCGATGGAAGGGGGAAAAAGATATAATCATTTATAGGCAAAAAGACATCATAAACAAAGTAAAAAAAGTAAGTAATAACAAACTAGGGAACATATTTATAATTTATGTCATAAAAAGTAGTTTTTAAAGATAATCTTAAAAAGCTTCTAAAGGTTGAGAATAAAAATAACCAAAATCTTAATGAGCTACAGATCTGAGAAAACAAAGAATTTTTAGTAAAAACATAAAATTTCTTTAAATCCATAAAGTGATATGCCTCACTCAAAGCAAGGTATATATTATATATAAATCAAAATGAAAACTAGATATTATATTTAGCCTAATACATTTGCAAAACCCCCAATTTTCAGAATATACTGGCTTGTGGGGAAAAATGTATTCTAATCTGGCAATAGAAAATGTTTAGGTAAATTGTTGGTCATTGTGGCAAAAATGAGAAACAGTCCATAGTTCCATCAATTAGAACCAAGTAAGTTATAAGTATAATCATATATTAAACAACGTGTAGGTTCAAAAAGCAATGGAAATTCTCTCTGTCATATGGACATGTGGTAAGTGAAAAAAAAATGCAAGATACAGATTAGTATACAAATAAATATATTTACACACATACACCTTGGTTTTATTTGCAAAACTATATGCTATGTTAGTATTTAATATGCTGAAAAGGCATTTAACTATATCAAACACACATTCCTAATAAAAACTCAGCAACAAGCGATATAAGGGAAGTTCTTAAATCTGATAAAGGTAGATATAAAAACATTAGTGCTGATGTCATACTTCATGGTGAAAGATTGGGTACTGTCTTCAAAAAATCAGGAACAAGGTTGCACTCACAACCTCAATTCAATGTTGTACTAGAGTTTCCAGTAAGTGCAATGAGAAGAAAAATAAAATGATCCAAATAGAAAGAAAGAAGTAAAAGTATCACTATTTGTAAACAATTAAATAATCTTCTACATAATGCATAAAGGCTATTGGCTGCTATAAAAGCAACTAGAACTAATACATGAGTTAAGCAATTAGTAAGGATAGAAAATCAATATACTAAAACAAGTTTTATTTTTATTTTAACAAAAAATTAATTTAAAAATACTATTTATGATATTATCAAAAATATGAAATAATGGTCTAACAAAATTTGTACAAATTTTTGGTACACTGCTATATATAAAACATTACAGAGAGAATTTAAAGAAAACCTAAATGAATGATAAAACATAACTTGTTCATGAGTAAGATAACAGCATCATTAGGATGTTAATTTAACCTAAATTGATCAGTAGATTTGATTTAATCCCAATCCAAATCCCAAAGGACATTTTAAAAATAAAAATCAGTGATGAACTGATTTTACAATTATATAAAAAAAATCCAAAAGACTTGGAAGAGTCAAAACAATATTGAAAAAGAAAAAAACATAGAAAATTAACATTTCCTGACTTTAAAACTTACTATAAAGCTACTGTTATCATGACAGTGTTGTATTGGTATTAAAATAGATAGGTGCGGCTCGGCGCCTATGGCTCAACAGGCTAAGGCGCCAACCACGTACATCTGAGCTGGCGGGTTCGAATCCAGCCCCAGCCTGCCACACAACAATGACGGCTGCAACCAAAAAATGGCCGGGTGTTGTGGCAGGCGCCTGTAGTCCCAGCTACTTGGGAGGTAGAGGCAGGAGACTTGCTTGAGCCCAGGAATTGGAGGTTGTTGTGAGCTGTGATGCCAGGGCACTCTATCCAGGGTGACAGCTTGAGGCTCTGTCTCAAAAAAAAAAAAAATAGATAGGTGCGGCATTAGAATAAAAAGAACAGATCAGACAGATATCTACACATATATTGATAAGTCATTTTCAAGAAGACAAATGATACTGGAAAAAAAAAAAAAAAACGATTTGGCGCCTGTAGCTCAAGTGGCTATGGCGCCAGCCACATACACTGGAGCTGGCAGGTTCAAATCCAGCCTAGGCCTGCCTAACAACAATGACAACTATAACCAAAAAATAGCCGGGTATTGGAGCATGCGCCTGTAGTCCCAGCTACTCCAGAGGCTGAGGCAAGAGGATCACTTAAGCCTAAGAGTTTGAGGTTGCTGTGAGCTGTAACACCACAGCACTCTACCCAGGGCAACAGCTTGAGACACTGTCTCAAAAAACAAAAAAAAAAGAAGAAAAAGAAAAATAGAAAACCTTCAATCTGTAATGTTTATGACATACAAAATATTAAATTAAAGTGAATGATAGACAAATTTAAAACTTAAGAATCAGAAAACTCCTAAAAGAAAACATAGATGAAAAACTCTGTCATTTTGAGCTATGAAATATTTATTTGACACATTATCAAAAACATGATCTAAACAAAGAACAAATTAATGAATTGGAATTCATCCAAGTGAAAAAAAACTTTTGTCTTAATAATATCCTTATAAGACATATTAAAATTCTAGTCACAGATTAGGAAAAAGTATTTGCAATATATATATGATAAAATTCTTTTATATACAAGATATTAAGAATTCTCAAAGCACAATAATATGCAGACCACGAAGAATTTAAAAATTGGCTAAAGATTTGAACAGATACTTCTTCAAAAAGATATACCATAGCATACATGAAAAAAATTATCAAAAGCAATAGTCAACATGTAATTATCTTTTTCCAGTGGAGTACCACAAGAATGGCAAAAAAATATCCAATGTACTCAATACTAACATGAACCCAGGCTATCTAATACATGCCCACATAAGAGAAAAACTCAATTCAATTCACATTGTGGGGAGGGGAAATGAGAGAGGGGAAGTGGAGGGGCAGGGAGGCGATTGGTGTGCTCTCACTTAATGGACACAATGTAAGGGTAAATGGCACACCTTTTGGGTGAGGGACACAATTACAAGATGGATGCTACCTAACATATACAATAATGTAACCTAGTTGTTTGTACCCCCACGTTAACATGAAATTAAAAGAAAGAAAGAAAGAATAAAAATAAAATGCAATAGTCAAGCATACTTAATACAATTGACTGAAAATTTAAGGAAACATAATTATTCTATGTTGCTACTGAGAATTTAAAATAGTACATTCATTTTGTAAAGCAGTTTATCAGCTTCTGAAAAAAAAATATATAATCTGCTGTGTAGTCTAGCAGTTTCACTTCTAGGTAATTGCCCAGGAATAATGAAAGAATATTTTCATTTGAGATTCTGTTCACAAATGTTTTTTACAGATTTTTTTGTAGTAGTCATATAATGAAAACAATTCATATTTCCTTCTGCTGGGGAATGGATAAAAAATGTGATATATTGTTCTCATGGAATACTTACTAAGTAATAAGAAATATTAATACACATAATGACATGAATCCATTTCAAAATCCTCATAGCAAGTAACTGAAGTCAAACACAAAATACTATGTACTGTGGATCACTTACATACAATTCTCTAATGGGCAAAACTGTGGAGATGGAAAACAGATGAGTAGTTGCCTCACGATGAGAAAAGAGTGGGGACAACTCTGGGGCCAGGAGTCTGGAGCTAAGGCTTACATTGGCATGTGGAAATCTGACTGGATGGTGATCATGTTCATTCTCTTGATTGTGGTGAAGATCATAGGTATATATATACATGAGTTGATATTTACACAAGTGTAGGCGTTCAGTATGTGTAGTTTGTTAAATGTTAACATTACCTCAATAAAACTGAAAAAATAATAAAATAAAAATGAAAAATACTCCATAAGAATAAGCTTCTAGTAGCCAGATACAGAACACTTTGACCTTTATAAAGAATACTACCTATAATGGATCTACCCCTTGTGAAATATAGAAACTGCTACTTTCAAAATAATATTAAAGAGATACTGGGGAAGGGGACAAAGAAAATAAATCACCATTTATCCAACATTTTCTTTGCAAACTATGTTTTAAAATAACTAAATAGATGAATCTAAGCATACTAAGTATAAAGTTATTATATATGGAAAGGAAACTCTTAGCTATTCAATATAAAATAACTTTTAAATAAAATTATTAGATAAATGATCAATGTGAAACTTTACAATGGAGGTTCATAATATAATAGCCTGACCTACTATTCAATTGTAGCGTCACTAAAAGTGGCCCAATGAGATTAGTATATGCTAATGAACTGATGTACTATAATGTGAGGAACCTGTGGTCTCAAAGACACACATGACCTTCCTTCCAAAAGTCCAGCCCCTCAGCAAAATCTGAACTTCACAGAACAAATCTCCTTATTAAAAAGCATTTGTTCAGTAAAATTTGTGTTCTGTCAAAAAGTTGCACTCATGAATCAGGAAGGCCACATGTGGTCCAAATGCCTTAAGTTCCCCAACCCTTGATGCAAATTCTTCAACAAGTTAATGACATAAAAAAGGGGAAAGATTGTGGAGTAAAAATAGCAAGAGACATAACAACAATACGATATTAAAGATTTATTTTGGATTCTGATTGGAATAAGCATTTTTAAATAAGCATTTTAAAAATTAGATGATAGTAAACAAGTAGCATGAATTTTATTCAGTGTAAAAATTAGCCTTGTTCTCTAAGTATTCTCCAAATATCTTTCCAAAAGGAATGTACTAGTTTGCATTCCCACCAACAGTGTAGAAGTGTTCCTCTTTCTCCACATCCACGCCAACATCTCTGGTTTTGGGATTTTGTTATGTGGGCTAATCTTACT
>CAUYON010067199.1:0-19799 GCA_963573935.1 Arctocebus calabarensis | reverse complement strand
GGCTTCATAGATTTCCTCTTGGCCAGAAGACTTGTGGAATCAGAACTGCTTGCATATGTTATAATTTTTTCCTTATTTTTTCTTATATCCCGAACTGTTGTTTCACCAATTCCATAAATCACTGCCAGTTGTTTAGAAGAATCTCCATCCTCAAGTTTCTTTATTATGTCACGCTTATCTTTAATAGTCAACACCACACGCTTCTGTTTCCCTGACATGGTGAGGCTCTGGAACTTACCCCACACTCACACTCTAGCAATCCACAAAATCCTTTCTCTTACTCACTTAACTTTAACAAGAGTCTTACATAGTCTTTCAACCTTACCAGTAAGTTGGTGGCTCTAACCCCCTCCCAGAATGGGCTTGGCTGGCAAAATGACTGCAGAGCAAGGTGGAAGAGGAGGAAGTTTGAAAGAACAGGCCTTTAACTTACACCAGCAGTAGAGGAGGCCCCAAGTCACTGCGGATAATCCGGATTACAGACATATGTTTTGTTACCCCAGTTACCACGAGGAAGACTATAACCTCCAGTGGCCACAAACCTCCTGCTCGCCCAGATCCCGGGTAAGCGCCTGCCACTAACCCTGTCACACCTCAAAGTTACAGCAACTTTGAGCGGAAGAGTCCCGGAGTCAGGAACGGTTACGTTTGAGTCTTTCGCCAGCAGCTAGGTCCGCCTGACAGCCCCACTTCCTCACAAGTCCAGCTTGGACAGTCCTCTCCAACGCAGGGCCCCTCTTCCCACCTCGGCAGCTACCAGAACCCCGGAGCGCTCCCTGACTACCGCGCCGCAGCCGCTTCACACTCCCGGAAGACTTACCCTCCCGCTTCCTGGTCCCGCCCTCACCCCTCCCAGAGGCGGGACCGATTTCCACTGAGTTTTACTTACCTATGTACATGTGTGTGCTCACTGGTTGTTTCCAGTTTAATAGCAAGTTTGTGTGGTGTTTGTTTTTCCATTTTTAGATACTTCACTTAGGATAATGGTCTCCATTTCCATCCAAATTATTGCAAATGGCTTTAATTCATTCTGGCCTAGTAGTATTTCATGGTATACACACATTACATTTTGTTAATCCACTCATGTATTGATGGGAACTTTGGTTGATTCCAAATGTTTGCAATTGTGAATTATGCTGCAAAAAATATTTGAGTACAGCTGGGTGTGGTGGCTCACGCTTGTGATCCTAGCACCCTAGGCTGAGGTGGGTGGACAGCTTGAGCTCAGGAGTTTGAGACCAGCCTGAGCAAAAGCACAATCCTGCCTCTACTAAAAATGCAAAAAAAAAAATTGAGACGAGAGAATTGCTTGCACACAAGAGTTGGAGGTTGTTGGGAGCTATGATGCCACAACAGTCTACTAAGGGTGACAGCGTAAGACCCTGTCTCAAAAAAAAGAAATTTGAGTACATGTGTCTTTTTTTAATAAAATGACTTCTTTCCTTTGAGTAGATATCCAGTAGTGAGATCACTGAATCAAATGATAGGTCCACTTTAAGCTCTTTGAGGAATTTCCATACTGTTTTCCATAGAGGTTGTACACACTTGCAATCTCACCAACAGTGTATAAAGATTCCTTATCTCTGATCCAGGACAGCATATATTGTTTTTTGACTATTTAATAAAAACCATACTAACTGGGATAAGTTGATATCTTATTATGGTTTTAATTTGCATTTCCGTGATAATCGGTGATGTTGAGCATTTTTTCGTGTTGATTGGCCATATGTCTATCTTCTTTTGAAAAGCGTTCATTTATGTCTTTTACCTACTTTTAATGGGGTTGTTTGATTGTTTCTTATTGATTTGCTAGAGTACTTTGTAGCAAAAAAGTCACCCACATCACAAAGATCATCCTATAGCAAATCCTAGAGAGAAGAAAGTGAGCACTAAGAACCAAGCAACTAAGATTAAGAAGCACTCCTTTTTTTGTTGATTAATTTGAGTCCTCTGTAGATTGTAATTATCAAGCCTTTGTCAGATTTATAACATGCAAACACTTTTTCACATTCCAAAGATTGTCTATTTGCTTTAATTGTTGTGTCCTTAGCTTTGCAGAAGTTTTTCAGTTTAATTAAATCCCTTTGTTTATTTTTGTTGTTGTTGAGATTGCTACTGAAGATCTATCACTGGGCAAGAGATATGAACAGAACTTTCTCTGAGGAAGATCTAGATGGCTAACAAACATATGAAAAAATGCTCATTGTCCCTAATCATCAGAGAAATTAAAATCAAAACCACCCTGAGATATCTCCTAACTCTAGTGAGAAGAGCCCAAATCAAAAAGTCCCAAAGCTGAAGATGCTGGCATGGTTGTGGATAAAGGAGAATGCGTTTAGATTGTTGGGCAACTGCACACTAATACAGTCTCTTTGGAAAGAAGTATGGAGAATCTTCAAAGAACACAAATTAGACACCCCCATCTGATCTTGCAATCCTATTACTATGCATCTATCCAAAAGAAAAAAAATCATATTATCACAAGGACATTTGTACTAGATTGCTTATTGCAGCTCAATTTACAATCACTAGGATGTGGAAACAATATAAATACTCATCAACCGAGGGATGGATTAACAGACTGTGGTATGTGTATACTATGAATACTATTCAGCCACTAAAAAAAATGGAGACTTAATGTCTTTTGTATTAACCTGGAGGGAGCTGAAACACATTCTTCTTAGTAAAGTATCATGAATAGAAAAGCAAATATCCAATGTACTAAATACTAATATGAAGCTAATAGATGATCTTTTACATGCCCATTAAAGAGAAAAACTCATTTCAATTCAAGTTGGGTGGGGGAATAAAGAAGACAGGATGGGGAGGAGGGGAAGAGATGTGTGTACTCCCACTTAATGGGCACAAAGTAAGGGTATATAGCACATCTTTTGAGTGTGGGACACAGCTACAAGAGGGACTCTACCTAATAAATGCAAATATTGTAACTTATTTGTTTGTGCCCTCACATTAACCTGAAATTAAAAAAAAAAAAAAAATTAAAAGTACATGGTCTGACTGTGGCTCTGAAATCAGTGTTGAAAGGCAACTTATCAAGCAGTTACTATTCTCAATTAGAGGATTTAAGGTTGCTGAGTCTCCTTTCACAGTACCAATGTGTTTTCCTCTGGCAGCAGGATTCTATTTTGCTACTATAAACTATGAAGAAAATCACTTTGATACTCTGTACTTCTAAATTAATTTGAGCCTTTAGGTCCAGATCATGACATTGGTCCCTCCCAGGCAATCAAACTCCTTCTCAGAAAGGGAAGAAATGGGAATAGCAAAAGAGATAAGTAGAGTAACAAAATGCTAGGATTTATAACAGAAATTTTGGGATTAAGTTCTTGAAGGAAGTTGGGAACAAAAAGAAGGGAGTAGGGATTTTGGAGCGTAGTTGGTTGGAGGGAAGGTAAAAGTCAGTATTTTACTTGAATATAATCCCAACATTAATCATCACTTTTTTATTAAATAACGAAGCCTGGGAACTCAAGACAAAATAATGTGAAATAAAAGCTTTTAAACAAAATGCTGAGAAAACTCATTGCCATCAGACAATAAGAAAAGTATGAAAGGAAGTTCTTCATGCAAAAAAGAATTTGATGGCCAGAGAAACTTGTTGCTACACAAATAAAGATGTCTGAAAGCAGTAAAATGAAAATTCATATACAAAACATATTCTCATTTTTTTTTTCTTGCAGTTTTTGGCCAGGGCCAGATTTGAACTCACCACCTCTGGCATATGGGGCCGGCGCCCTACTCCTTTGAACCACAGGTGCCACCACATTATTCTAATTTTAAATTAAACTAAAAAATAATTAAATGTGCAAAAAAGAAGAAATGTATGCACACATTTTTTTCTTTTTTCAAAAACTTATTTATTCATTTATTTATTTTTTACATTGTTTGGGATTCATTGAGGGTACAAAGAATTAGGTTACACTGATTGCATTTGTTAGACAAAGTCTCTCTTACAATTGCATCCTGCCCCCAAGGGGTGTGCCATTCACCATGATCCCCCCATTCCCTCCCCTCCTTCCCTCTCTCCACTTGTTCATTTCCCTACCTCTACTTTGCATTAGCTCATCTACATTCTTCATTTTAGAATTGAGTACATTGGATTCTACCTTCTCCATTCTTGTGATGCTTTACTAAGAACAATCTATTCTATTTCCATCCAGGCTAATACAAAAGATGTTAAGTCTCCATCTTCTTATGTGGCTGAATAGTATTCCATGGTATACATATACCAGAGCTTATTAATCCAATCCTGGGTTGGTGGGCATTTAGGCTGTTTCCACATTTTGGTGATTGTAAATTGAGCTGTGATAAACAGTCTAGTGCAAATGCCCTTACGATAAAATGATTTTTTTCTGTTCTGGGTAGATGCCTAGTAATGGGATTGCAGGATCAGATGGAAGGTCTAATTTGTATTCTTTGAGGATTCTCCATACTTCTTTCCAAAGAGACTATTGGTTTGCAATACTATTTTTGATACTTTCTACTGCACCTTTACATTCCCTGCTTGTCTCCTACATTTCCTTAAGCTCCACCACATACTTTCTATATTCTACATATCTCTCATCTGACTTTTGATTGTGTCTTTCCATTTCTCATCCATTCTTTTTAGGCCTTTGTCAACCATATTTTCAATTCCCTTTCTGTCAAGTCCATTAATTCTTTATAGGTGGATTTTTCTGCAGTGGCTGCCTCATGATCCCATGGGGGAATTCCTCTGTTTTGGTTTTTCACGTTGCCCAAATTTTTCTGTTGGTTCCTCTTCATGTGTTCTTTCTTTTTGTTCACCTTCTTGTCCTCCTTTTCCCCTCTCACTGCCTCCTTTGCTTCAAATTAGGTATTCTCACGGCCTAGGTCCTGAAGTAACTTCAGCCTGAGAAAAGCCAAACTCTTCCTTGTGGCCAAATAAGCAGAACTCCTTGCTCATGATAACAGTAGCTGCAATACGTTTCCCCGATATCAGGTGGTGCTGTCGTGTTTTTTAGGAGACAGGCAGCACAGCAACCTCTATGGTCCTTATTCCAAACTTTGTTGCCCTCTGTGATTGCCTGATTATCTCCTCAGCATTCAGACCCTGTTGGGTTGGTATCTTAAAGCTTACAAATATCCTTCAGGGGCAGATTTCACGGTTCTCCCTGACTCCAGTTCCCATGGGGTGAGAGAGTCCCTCAGCCTATCTCAAAAGTAGAGTTCTGATCTTAGCAGGCTGAATTAAGATGGCCATGTTTTAGGCCCCTGCTAAGGCCTTCTCATGACCTTCCCACAATGGCTGTCCCCTGGCCACCGAGACCTTCTCACTATAGCTGCCTCACCAGTCACCAAACCTATGACAAATTCACTCCAACTGATATTCAAATCTGCTTGGTGTATACCGTTCAAATATGCCCATTCTTCCAAGATTTCCACTCTGTGTGCAGCTTCCCCTAACAACTGAAAATTACAAAAAGGCTTGCTCCCATACCAGGCCTCCATGGGGGGCCAGCTGATCCCAGTTGGTCACAATCAATTGCTGATTCATCTGATTTACATCACTTATATTCAGCTCACTACCTTCTCACCATGGTCCCTCAGGTGGGACTCTGGGTAAGGTTCTCAAAGAGGTATGACTGGGACTCTCTCTTTCCCCAGTCATTCTAGGGGAGCTTAGCTGAACCATAAGCTGGTCCACCATCTTGTTCTGCCCCCCTCAGTAAACTTGCACACATATTTATCACCAAATAATATTATACCTGCCAAGTCGTGGAAGCAACCTAAGTGCTCATCAATGCATTAATGAATCAACAAACTGTGGTATATGTATACCATGGAATATTATTCAGCCATTAAAAATGATGGAAATTTTACATCTTTTACATTTACCTAGATGGAATTGAAATATATTCTTCTCAGTAAACTATCACAAGAATGGAAAAATAAATATCCAATGTACTCCATACTAATATGAAATCAATGTATAAACAATCACATGATTGTAAGAACAATAAAACACTAATATAGTCCAGTTCATGGATATAGAAGAGTGGGAGGACTTCTGGCAGAAGGAGAGAGGACATGAGGCAGGATCTCACTCACCTAATGTGCACATTGTGAGGGTGTATAACCTGCCCCCTGGGTGAGGGGTTCTTTTACAAATGGAACTTTACCATGGAAGTGAGAACAATGTAACCTAAACATTGTACCCTCATATTAATTTGAAAAAATAAAAAATAATACTAAAAAAAAGAAAAGAAAAAATTGGAGGGAGAAATTGTATACAGTTTTTAGCTTATGATACTACATATATATTGGTATAATATTATTTGAAGTTAAATTATGATTACTCATGATTAAGTAATTAATATGTTTAATAATTATATTGTCAATATCTCATATAATTAGCTCACAGAAATTAATTAATCTATAGGTAAAATGATATATTATATGCACTCAGGAGACTACCAAACATAAATAATATATAAGTAAGAAGACAAATTTTCTATTAATCCAGATTCAGGCAGGGAAAGGAGAAAAGAGGAACAAAGAACTTATAGATGGGAAAAAACTCCTAGAAAAATAATAGATTTTATACAACCACATCAACATTCTTCTTAAATATAAAAGGCATAAATACACCAAATAAATGGCAGATTTTCAGGTTGAATTCAAAACCACAATCTAATATTTTTGAGATAAAAATTCACCTCATACATAAATTAGAAATAAAACCATGGAGAATGATATACTATGCAAACACTAACCTGAAACTGAAGTGGCTGTCAAACAAAATAGACACCCCCAAATAAGGACTATTACTAGGGATAAAGAGAGACACTGAAAAATAATAAAGGTTCATTTCATCAAGAAGAAATAACAATAATAATAATATAAATACTTATGAATAATAATGTGTACTCTTAACAATAAAGCTTAAAAACACTTGAAGCAAAAACTGATAGAACAGAAAAGAAAAATAGAGAAATCCAAAATTATAATTGAAAAGGTGATAAGTATATATAGATCATTAAGTACACGATCTATAGGGCATGTACTTAAATGTGGGCATTTTCAGTGTATGAAAATTAGGTCAACTTAAGGATGTGGTCAATGTAGGAAAGTGATCAACTCTGGAACTTCTACTGTATTTACAGAAAAATGGAGCATGTTAATAGTTATTTATGTAGAAAGAATATTTACGCTCAATATCTTAGTTACATGAATTGATTATAAAACCTACAATGTAGTAAAATTCACTACATTGAATTAAAGAGAAGCTAAAATTCTCAAAAAAAAAAAGTATATGCAAGACCTATATGGTGAAAAATTTAAAAAAATTCCAAGAGCAATTAAAGAAGTCCTAAACAAATACAAAGATGTATGGTGTTTAGGTCAAAAGACTCAACACTGAAGAATTGCATATATTCCTAAAATGCATCTACAGGTTAATAAAATCTCAATCAAAATCCCAGCAGGATCTGTAGAAATTGACAAGATGAATGTAATATTCTGAAATTGCAAAAGATTCATAACATCCAAAAACAACTTTGTAAAAGAAAAACAAGTTTGGTGGTCTACTGTTATCTGATTCTAGGACTAAATTTAGAACATCAGTTATAGTGCGGTATTGTTATACAGATAGAAAAATGAAGGGAAAAGAATAAAAAATACACATATTAACCCATCATGTATGGACAGCTGATCCTGGACAAAGCTGCAAAGGTAATTAAGTGCAGAAAATAAAGGCTTTATGAGAAATAATGTTGGAAAAATAGAATTTACATGAGCAAAAAAAAAAGCCACTTTGGTCTTGATAATATGCAAAAATTGATTCAAATGAATCATAGACCTAAATATACAGCCTGGAAATACAACACTAAAACTATAAAATGCAAAAGGAAAAATATTAAATTAACTTTATTCAAACTAAAAGTTTCTACTTCTCAAAAACATTGTAAAAATGAAAAAAAACCCTATAACTTACAACTCATAGATTTAAAGAAAATATTTGCAAATCATGTGTTTGGTGAAAATTTTGAATCTAGAATATTAAAAGAGATCTCAGAACTAAATAATAACACAAAAATAATTTAATAATGGGGAAAAGATTTGAACAGACTTTTAACCAGAGAAGAATTAGAGATGACAAATAACTAGAAATAATACCCAACCCACTGGGGTCCTTTATCTTTGTTTTTCCATGGCTCTTCCCTCTTTTCCTAGTAGGAATTCTATCAGATAAAAGCTGGGGAGCTAGTACATGTCTGAGTTTGAGCAGCAATTTGCATGAGGACAACTTTACTTGGTGTTGTCTCCTCAATGCAGTCTAGATCGTTGGCCACATTAAAATTATTAACATACTGGCAGTGCCTGTAACTCTTTGAGTGGGGTGCCAGCCTCATATACCGAGGGTGGCGGGGTCAAAACTAGCCCTGGTCAAACTGCAACAAAAAAATAGCAAGAGGTTGTGGTAGGCACCTGTAGTCCCAACTACTGGGGAGGCTGAGGCAAAAGAATCACTGAAGTCCAAGAGCTGGAGGCTGCTGTGAGCTGTGGTGCCACAGCACTCTACTGAGGGCAACAAAGTGAGACTTTATTTTTTATTTTTAGGTTACATTGTTCTCACTACGATGGTAAAGTTCCATTTGTAAAAGAACCCCTCACCCAGGGGGCATGTTATACACCCTCACAATGTGCAAAAAGAATCCAACATACATAAGAAGTCTTCAATTGATAAACACTTTATCTCAAAAATAGTTGCTTAACAACTGACAATTAATAAAAAAAAATGAAAGGCACACAAAAACCAAGTAAGTGGAACAGAAAATAGAGATATAAATAGAAGGTTTAACAGACTCTGAATTGTAATGTTATGATTGCATATTAACAGTTTGAGCTCTGAAGTTTTCTTGATGTTATTTTTCCATTAGTTTAAATTTTTACACATGAACGAGCAATAATATGTAACCAGTTAGAGTCCTAGAACACCTGATATGCCTTTGAATTTTCTCATAGACATAGGCAGGACACTTACATGGCTGCCTAATCTCTCCAGAATTCAAAAACTATTACTGAGTATTCTTATTTTGGTGGAAATAGTTATTTGCAAAAATTTAATAAGAACTCTTGTCCTTATAAATAGATTTGGAAATAATGATTCTATTAAGAAAACTTCATTAACAGAATGTTGTATTCGGGAACCTGTATGGAATTGGGTATGATCAGATAGTTTTAAGAACTGACTCTTTGAAGTGAAGTAAGCTCTATTTTGGTCCATTAAGAGTTGCTATAAAGGATAGGTAGTTTATGAAGAAATAAGGTTTATTTGGTGTGTGGTTTTGCAGGCACCAACATATTCAAGTTGTTTACACTCATGGCAAAGAAGACAAAAATCAGAACCAGTAAATACAGAGACCACACCATCAGACAGAAAGCAAGAGTGAGATGGAGAAGGCTTCTTTTTGAGAGAAGCACTCATGGAAACTAATAAAGTGAGAATTCATTTTTTTCTGTGAGATCAGCACCAAGATATTCATAAGGGATCTGCTCCAATGACACAAAACTCTCCCATTAAGCATCATCTCTAAAAGTAGGGATCAAATCCCAACATGAGAATTAGAGGAGGGAAAGAAATCAAACTATAGGATTTTATCCCTAACCCACAAAATCTCATATCCTTTGTACATACACAATACAATCACCCCTTCCCAATAGTTCCTGTAAATCTTAACTTGGTGGAAAGTTGAACTTAAGTGACAGTGATGACCTAGGATATTTGGCAGAAGAAATTTCCCAGCACCGAAGTGTTTAAGAAGTGAGAGGGAACTTTTTAACAACTTATGCTCTAATATAATGACAAAAGAATGGCCTAACAGTAGGATTTATAATAAAGGAAGGCAGAACATAAAAATTTGAAAAGCAGACTTAAAAAAGAGACAATCAATTTTCTTACTACATTTATGTAAACACTCAGGTGAAATTTAATGACAGTAGAACTTTATCAAACAAGTTAGTCTTACTATGACATATTTGATAGAAATGAGTGTGGTTCTATAGAAAAATGAGTAGTAGAAAACTATAACATACCCACTAGTAGATTCCAATTCTGTTCATTGTCTTTGAGGCCATTTTGTCTACCTATAATCTGCCCTATTCCTGAAGTCCTATACGCTAGAAGTAAAGAACTTGATATTAAACATTAGAGGACAAGCTTCATGCCTGCAGCTGAGTAGGACACTAGGGAAATTACCCCAAAACACCGAATGACATAAACAGAGACTTTCAGAATAAAAACCAGGAAAATTGTCAGAAGCAACTGCCATCTTTTTTCATCATGTAAAGATGCTTTGAGCCCAAATCTAGAAATCTACACAACTAACTGCCCTGTGAATTCAAATACTGTATTTAAGGATTGTTCTAACCATTAACTTTGTTTTTATTTTGTTTATTCTAGTTGTTTTGATTCATGAGCACCTTGGCTATGGAGCATAGCCCAGCCTCTTGACATTATCCCCACAATAGTCATCATTGTAATCTCTGTGATATGCTGCTTTCTATAGAGAATCTTAAATGCAAGATCATAGCCATCAGTGTATGCCAGATTTGTTACTGTAATTAGAACAATAAAAACAAGATGAACAACAAAATAACATTTCAAGAGAGTAGACCTAGTGACTAATGAGTTTCATGCTGAGAGAAGGACTGGGCTGGGAGAGCGACAGAAAGTGGCATGTGGGCCTAAGTATCGGTCAGTTTACCATAATTGAGATGCTGACCAAAAAAGGAGAAATTGTTTAAACAATTAAGCTGAAGTGGCACCAGCAAAACGAGTTCCTACTTCAGCAAACAAAAACCCAACTCAATGTAAATGGTAAAACAAAAATCAAGTATAGCCACTCAGAAACTCCCAACTAGTTAGAGACTTTTCCCTAGAATTACTTAAATAATTCCTAGCTACTGCACCATTTTAACCAAATATTTTCTTTATCTTGCTGCCATATTCACCTTAAAAAGCCTTATTCTCTCACCCCAGAACACATGCAGTATGGCACCACCCAATTTATACATTCCTGTCTACTCAAATAAACTCATAATTTCTAATGCACCTACACTTAAAATATATATGTATGTGTACATGCATGTCATATGACTATACATACACATAAAAATATGCACATGTATACTTACAGATATAGATATCTAAAACATATGCACATGATCTGGTAGCAACCACAATCCAATAAAAGGCATCGAAGGAGGATATAATTAATTAGAGTCAAATAATTGTAATTAATTACAAAAACAGTTCGAAAGCTATGTTGAGTGAGAGTGTTAGAAGGATGGAGGAATTAAACAATTA
Source organism: Arctocebus calabarensis (assembly GCA_963573935.1). NCBI lineage: Eukaryota > Metazoa > Chordata > Mammalia > Primates > Lorisidae > Arctocebus > Arctocebus calabarensis. The sequence goes on along the minus strand of CAUYON010067199.1, from coordinate 8,449 downwards.
CATTTTTGCAAAAATGGTGATTAGTCGTTTATAGGGTGAGGGCCCCAATGGCATCAGCAAAAATGTGAGAATAATTTCAGTGTTGAGAGATGAAGAGCATCATTTATGAATAGTATTCCCTTCCCTAGTGTATGTTTTTGTCTGCTTTGTCAAAGATCGGGTGTCAATATTAGGATGGTTTCATATCTGGGTTCTCTGTCCTTACCCCTAGTTCTATGTCTCTATTTATAAGCCCGTATCATCCCATTTAGGTACGAGAGCCCTGTAGTATATGCTTATAGAGTATGATGTGAAGAAGACTAACAATCACGAACTGTTTGAGATATAGAATATCCAAATTCTTCTTCATTTTTATGTGTTTCACTTCCACTCACTGGACAATACGGTATGATATTACTCTAACATTTTTGAAACTTTAGCAATATACACTGAAAGACCCTGTCTTTCAACAATACAGTCTAATAAGTTTGCCAAATTACTGAATTCTTTATCTTAATAGCTTCTTTTTTTTTCATTTTAAAAAGATTATTTCTTTCTACATATTATGCTAATTGTCTTTTCTTCATTACGCCTATTCCAACTTACTTTTTCTATTTATTTTGTTAGTTTTCTCTATCAGTAAAGCTATTGCCCCCAAACATGCAAACACAGTGGGAAAGGGCTTCCGAAGCCATCAGAGACAGAGGCAACTTCCCTTTTGTTATTTACACCACTACACTGAGCTAAGAATCTCCTTTTGTACTTGGACCTGCCATTCGCTGTCTTGACTTCTCTCTCCCTGTTTTCCTTGTTGCATTCCCATTTCTGTTTGTTTGCTTAATATGTGAATTGACTCTTTCAAAGAAGTGAAATTCACCCTTTCACGAAATGTAGAAGGAAGGTCTTCTGATGGTGAGAATTGCAGGGATTTGCTTGTTCACTCAAATACAAATCAGCCTGTACCATGAAGTTAAATGTGATGAAACTTGTAGGCAATACAGCTGTATTACAACAGAGACACTTTATTCAAATCCTTATCAAATAAACCACTATCTTAGCATATAATGCATTCATAAGGCAACACTGAGTAACATACAAGACTGTAAAAATAATTATTTGCATTCTATTATAATAAATCTACATATAAAACATTGATTAAAATTATTTGAATAATTTTGAACAATGAAAGAATGCTTTACAGAACTTAGTAGGTAAGGACTACTAAGTAACTAAAAGACTAGGATGGTTGCAATAGCCAAAAAATAGTGAACACCAGCGAAACGAATAGATATCTCTAACATGTACAATTTTGTGACTATTTTAGTAAAAAGAGAAAAGAGATTAGTATAAGATTTAACCATTTCCTTTTAAGACTTTTCTGAGTGAATCTATGACTTGCTTATTTCTAAGGCTATAGATAATGGGATTTAACAAAGGAATTATGATCATGTAAAATACAGAGTTCATCATATCTTGATCATCAGCTTGTGGCGATTGAGGGCTCACATACATGAAAAGCAGAGGACCATGGTATAAAGACACAGATAGGAGATGAGCTCCACAGGTGGAGAAGGCTTTCCTTATGCCTTTGAGGGATTTCTTTTTTAAGATTGTAAAGAGAATAAATGTATAAGAGACAAGAACTGTCACAATACTGAATACTTGAATTGAACCTGAGAAAAGAAAAATCATTAGAAAATTAATAGAAGGATCAGTGCAGGAAATCTTTAACAATGGAACAATATCACAGTAGAAGTGATGTATTATGTTGGAATTACAGAAGGTTAATCTGAGCAAAAATCCTTCATGAAGTGCAGCATGAAGAAAACCACCTACAAAAGACAAGATTATTAGCTGGATGCACAGTGCATGGTTCATAATCACTGGGTAGAGTAAAGGATTGCAGATGGCTACATAGCGATCATACGCCATTACTGCCAGGAGAAAACATTCTGTGGTTACACTGACAGCAAAAGAAAAAAATTGAATCTTGCACTCAGAGAGAGATATCATCTGACTCTCAGCAAAGAAGTTGGTCAACATGTTGGGGGTCACTGTGGAAGATATCCAAGCATCCACAAAAGCTAAACTCCCAAGGAAAAAGTACATGGGGATGTGAAGGTGAGGGTCATTCCAGATGAGAACAATCAGACCGAGATTCCCCACGATGGTGATGAGATACATCACTAAGAACATCAGAAACAGGGGAATTGTCCACTGTGCTTGATGTGTAAGTCCTGTGAGAACAATCAACAATGTTGTATTTTCCTGTTCCATGTCCTCAGTGTGTGTCTTCTAAAATAAAAGAGAGTAAATATAAAAGGAATATTTGCAATACAATTATAAATTCAAATTGGGGGAGATGATTTTAAATAAACTATATACTAATCACAGCCCTCATAATTTTAGTTATAAATACTGTTATTGTTGGATACATATGTTTGAGCAATTAAAGAAATTTTTAAAATGCTATATTTCTTTTACAAAAACTGTGCAGGAAGTAGCATATTTAGAAAATGAGAGATACTGTACATGTTTTCTAAATTTATGTGGACACAGTTGAACATGGTAGAAAAGTCCTATGTCTGGGATGTGAATAGTGTCAAAGGAGGAGGTTTTATGGTCCTAAAATAAAATAAATAAATTGCATGCCATGTGAAGGATCTTGAACTTTGTTCTACATGAATAAAGATATTAAGAAGGGGAATAGCATCATAATGTATTTTTAAATTTATTTTTGATAGTGTAGAAAATATGCAACAGAAAAAGGAACTTGGACTCTGGCATATTAATTAGGAACCTGTAAATAAGTTCCAGGGAATCCCAAACCAAAGTAAATATGAGAATTGTCTGAGAGTATTTTTTGTGGAAAATATACGTTGTAATATTTTAATGTAGAAATGAATTAAGTAGTTCAAGAGTCTGTTCTAGGAATCTGCATTTTGAAAGTGCCCTCTCTACGTGATTCAAATGCAGGTGAAGTGTCATATCTCTGTGTGACATGACATTCAAGGAGATAATGAGATAGGTTAAAAAGAATTCAGAATGTAGACTCTCTAGTACTCTGTGACATATTTGATGTGAAATAAGCATTCATGAAGGAGAGAGGAGTCACTTGGTGGCTTGGTAGATGATCATGAAGAACTGAGATTAAGAACTAAATGTGCCGACACATTTATGGAGTGAGCATCACCTGAACTACCAGGTGAGATCTAGTCAGGAATATGAATGTACTATAACTTGATAGACATTATGCCTTGACATCAGTGTGGTTGTAGATGGAGTATTTGGAGATGACCTATCCATAGGAAAGTAGACAAAGAAAGGAATGGCAAGAAAAGAAACTTGAAGAAGTCGCAGTGAAGAGGTAACATAGTAGATATATGTCATTTGTAAGAATGGCCAAGATCTGATCTTCTTTCCTGTCACTCAATACTTGGTGACTGTCAGAGGTTATCTACTATTCTAAGAACCAAAGAACTAGAAACTAATTTTCCCATTCCTCTTGCATCTACAGTGAAGGGACATGATATAGGCTAGCCAATGACACATACTTATTCTACATTTGAAAAGTAGAGAGAGGAAGAAAAAGGTACAGGGACAAAAGTGAATTTTAGTTTAAGGCATAGAGGGCAGCAATACAAGAGCTCCACATAATGCATCCTTCAGGTACATCAGTGGCATTTACAGTGTGAGTTTTGTCATGGGAAGTTCAGTAGCAGACTGAACAGTCCTCATTGAGCTAGTATTGGGGCATGATGTTGACTGTTCACTGGCTGCCTTATTCCCTCTGTTCCTACCAAATTTTCCAGCTGGTTACTCCAACTTCCCTAAGAATTTCTATGTAGAACCAATATCTATTAAATATGTTCACCTCAGAACGCAACCAAGAGCTGGTTCCCAAAACAGATGATGAAGAAGCAGAAAGGATATTAAGCAGGGTTTTCAGAAAAGTGGGAGGGAAACTAGAAAGCTGAGTTTTGTGGTTATAGAGGAGGAAAGATATTCACAGACAAAGTGAAATACTGTGCCTAATTCCAAAGAAAATGCTCTGAAAGCACAATGAGTGAATAAGGATCTTTGAGTGTGATAAATTTTAGTACTTTCATTGAGAGCAGTTTTCAGTTCCCATTTTGGGGTATTGTTGAGACCAAAAAATAATTCAATGTGAATAGAAAACATGTGGCACAACAGTGTGTAGCATGAAATAAAATACTGTGTGAAATGTGGTGGGCATTTGTCATTTTTCAACAAATGTACATGTTTTTCTGTAGAACATTTTAATAAACATCTTTGAAGGAAGAAGAGAGTAGAGGGTGTGCATGGAAAAAGAAAGGAGAAGAAAGAGAAATAGAGGAAAGTAAAAAAATGAGAGAAAGGAAAATAGAGAATGAAAAAGGCACGTAGTCTTTGATGTAAATGTTGAACCAGATACAGAAATAGATATAATTAATGCAAATGATTACAAGTGCTAAACATGCATTTTGAATGGACAAACTCCATAAAATCCTAACAAAATATTCAAATTCAAATTATATTTATGTGGCAACTCATTAAGTTGTAACAATTGGAAGAGCAGTGCAGTGATATTTTCTGCATATTCCTTACATAGGGTTTATATATAACACACACACACACATATATATATCTGTCACCTTATCATCAGAATGGGTGACAGGATACAGGAGTTAATATTTAAGTGACTGACCTTACAAGTAGTAATGAGAGAATGTGATTAAAAAGAAGACATGCATTTATAGGAGAGTAATCAGAAATAATTCTAAAATAAAATACATTATGACATGAATCTTTAAACCCAGTTTTATTTATTTTTATTTTTTTATTTTTTGCTTGTACGAAAGGTCTTTATTAGCAGGGAAGCTGCAGAGAAGCATTAAGGGGAAGGAGAGAGAGAGAGAGAAATGGGGGAAGAGAGGAGAAAGAGAGAAGGGAGAGAAGGGAGGGAGAGAGAGACACACACACGAGACACGCGGAAGAAGGAAGAGAAAAGAGTTAACCCAGTTTTAAATAGTCTAATGTTCTACTTCATCACAATCTACCTTACACAATAAGTATAATAAGATTAACAAAATAATATGATATCATTAAATGAATAATTCAATCTTATAACAACTTTTCATATCCATAAGGACTTATGAAAATAAAATATAAAGATAATCCAATAATACTTAGCCAATTTTAACCTGGCTAACTCTACAATTTGTACACCCACACTAAAATTATAGTAAATTAAATGACATTTTTATCTTTTCTATGAAGTATAATGAAAATCATAGATATCATTTCTCTCTTACCTGTATCTTAAAAGAAATTGTGATCTCTCAAAAGTGTTAGGTATTCTAACACGGAAAAAAATATAATAGAAGAAGAATGCCAAAGTACAGGTACCAATTCATTGGACTCTCCTTCATTTTGGAGGCTTTGTTTCCCAATCTCAGAAAAATGTTGTTTAGATAAATTTATGCTGAAGAAAAGAGGCATCCAGTGGTATGACTGTGTGCTTTTGCCATAAATGGAAGATTTGAAAGAGAAATAAGAGTGCCAGAGAATTCCCTGTAGGACAAATTGAAGGTGTTCTACTGGGCATAGTGAATTTGAATGTTTATGAGAAGTCTGTGTTGTCCCAAAGGGTACTACAAACTCTTGGAATCATAAATATCATTTATTATAGATGCATGTTTAGGAGAGAAAACCAATGGTATGGCCAGAGTTAGGAGATTAGATTAGGAGACTAGTTTGGATAGAAGAAAACCAAGCGTTATTCATCAATGGGAGAATGATTCAGAAGGTGTTTGAGAGATCTTTAAGGCTGCTATATCCAAAATAGGCCCTGAGTACTAGGGCTTTGATGGCAGAATGTTTTCAAAGGAGGGGCTTGAGGGCACATATGAAAACTTGGGACTCATGGCTCAAGGCCACATTTAGTCTTTTTCTAAATTTTTAGTCTGCTCTCTTACTTCTGGCATAGTTCTCCTTGGCCACCCCAGCTAGGGTTCAGGTGAGCCCAGGTGCAGTTTAAGCTATTCTTGCAGAGGACACAAGCATTAAGTTTCTTCAGTGTCCCTGTGGTGCTAATTCTGTAGGAATGCAGAGTGTAAGAACTGTGCAGGCATGGCTTTCTCCACCTAGATTTCAAAGGATGCCTCAGAAAAACTCAGTTTAGCAGAGACATGTTATAGGACAGAGCCACCCCTGACAGCCTCTATAGCAATTCCCAGCAGATCTTTGGTAGCCATGAGAGCTGTAGTGTGGTCTGCACCTGGCAATCCACAGAGGTGGGCTTCCTTGGAATGTTAGGAAGATAAGACATGGAGTCAAAGGTTATTCCCTAGTTTTAAGATTTAAGGTTGCTTTCTATTGGGTTTTGGACTTCTTGACACCTGTTAGCTCTTTCTTGTTTACCATTTTTCCCTTTTAAAATAGAAGTGTCTTTTCTGTGCCTGTCCTACTATAGTATTTTGGAAGTAGGACACTTGTCCGATTTCATTAGTTTATAGCTGGCAAGTAATTGCCTCAGAATGAAACATATCTTTGGTTCTCACCCATATCTAATTTAGAAGAGACTGTAAACTTCACACTTCTGAGTTGATGCTGGAATGACTTACAATTTTTTGGACTATTGGAATGGTGTGAATATATTCTGTCTTAGAAAAGGACATGAAGTTGGGGAGGAGGTCCCTGTGGGCAGAATGACATGATTTGAATGTGTTTACTCTAAGATTTAACTTACAGCTAATGTGATGCTATTAAGAGTTGAGGACTTTTTGAGTTGCTAAGTATGTAGCCTCTTTCCATTTTTTAATGAGATCAAAACCCTTTAAAAAAGAGCCTTTACATAGCCTTTCTGCCTTCCACCACATGAGGAAACAGCTTTTCTCCCCTCCAAAAAGTTCATTAAAAAGGTACCTTCTTAGAAGAAGAGAGAAGTCTCTGGGCAATCATACATAATAGCACCATGATCTTGAACTTTGGAATTGTAAGAGTGTAAATTTCTGGTTTTATAAATTTTTGTGGTCTTCTGTCATAGGAGCACAATTAGAGTAAGACAATGCTTTTTCCTCATGTGAATATTCACCAAAGTGTTATCTCAGCAGAGGAGGATTTTAATAATCAAGAAATAAAAAGGATAGAATGAACATTCTGTGCAAACCGTAGGCTTCAAATGACCATGATGATGGGTTCAGAGGTTATGCATAGGCTCAGCAACCTGTACTTCCACTAACTAAAGGTGGACTGTAAGCCGCCATTCAACCAGGTAGCATGTTGGTTACACTGGACAGCTTTTTATCATAGCAGTGTTTTGTTTCTGGTGGATTAGATACTTACTCTGGATACAGAAATGCCTTCCCTATGCACAGGGCTTTAGTCTAAGTTACTATTCGTGGGCTTTCAGAGTTTCTTATTAATTGTAATGGTATTCTATACAGCCTTCCTTCTGAGCAAGAAAATAACTTCAAAGCTAATGAATTGGAGCATTGGGGACATGTTCACGGAATTCACTGATTTTACCATATTACCATGACCCCTACCATCCTGAAATAGCCAGTATAATTGAATCATGGACTGAATTTAAGACCAAGTACCAAGTAGGTGGCAATATTTTGCAGGGCTGGAGAAAGATTCTTTAGTAGGTGGTACATCATGTGGATTAGTTTCCAATATATGGTGCTGTTTCTTTCAGGGCAGATTACATGAGCCTAGAAATAGAAATGATTGCAATGGGACTAGAACCATTCTCTACCCCTAGTCACCCACTAGCTAAGTTTCCTTCTTGTTCTTACATTTTTATGCTCAGCTGGCCTAACAAGCTTAGTTTCAAAGGGGGACACACCGTGATTTCATTGAACTGGAGGTTAAAATTTCCACCTAGGCACTTTTGTTTTCTTATCTCTCTGAATCAATTGGCAAAGAAAGGAGTAACTATGATGATTGCCGTGATCTTCACTACTAAAGAGAAATTGGACTACAAATCCATAATGGAGGTAGAGAAGACTATGTCCAGAATTAGAAGATTCCTAGGAGATCGCTCAGTATTACCATGTTCTATGATTAGGGTTACAGGCAGGACTACTGACCAACAATCATCAAGAAAAAGTGTTTAGATCACCATATCAGGAAAAGAACGACCACTGCTGAAGTGCTAGCTATAGACAAAGGGAATAGGAAATGAGTAGTTTAAGAAGGTCATAAATACAAACCTTGACCACATTACCAAAATTAGATTGTGATTATCACAAACATTTTCTCATTTTTTAACAATCAGTGCATATGTATGTATGTGCGCACACAGAGCAAATACATATATACATTTTTTGTAGAGACAGAGTCTCACTTTATCGCCCTGGATAGAGTGCCGTGGCGTCACACTGCTCACAGCAACCTCCAGCTCTTGGGCTTAAGCGATTCTCTTGCCTCAGCCTCCCTAGTAACTGGGACTACAGGTGCCCGC
>CAUYON010067192.1:0-12912 GCA_963573935.1 Arctocebus calabarensis | reverse complement strand
TTACAGCTCACAGCAACCTCCAATTCCTGGGCTCAAGCGAGTCTCCTGCCTCTGCCTCCCAAGTAGCTGGGACTACAGGCGCCCGCCACAACGCCCGGCTATTTTTTTTTGTTTGTTTGTTTGGGTTGCAGCCATCATTGTTGGTTGGCGGGCCCAGGCTGGATTCGAACCTGCCAGCTCAGGTTTACATGGCTGGCGCCTTAGCCCTCTGAGCCCAGAAAAGAGTTATTTTTTGAAAGGAAGGGAAAGATGGAAGTCATTCAAGCTCTTCTTGATTGTGACAAGAGAACATTAAATTAATACCACATTTCTGAGACCAGTGATTTTGAAAGATGTACTGATGCCAATTCCTAGGGTTGTGGTTGCTATAAGAGTGTCACTATAATCCTGCTCTTTTAAAACTGAAGGAGAAAGTCTAGACCAATGTATAGCAGTTGAGTTCCTTTCCAGAACTTACCCTTAATCAACTTAAGGACTTGGCCTCAGTAAAGGTTACATCCTCCTTGACTGGTTGATGATTGAGAGATATAAAGGCCTTCCTCCCTGACCCCCAATTCAGAAGAACTCTGCAGGGACATTCTAGTTCCCTATGAAATAAGCTTTATTGGGATTTTTACTGGAGCTTTATTGAGATTGAAGTTCTGTCACTTTTTCTTTTCCCTAGTTCTATTGACTTCACTTTTCCCAAGGGTGTTGATCCCATAATACTTTTCTTATTTTTTCTTTTTCTTTCTTTTTTTGTTGTCTTTTCTTTCCTGTTTTTTCTTCTCCTCTTCTTTCTCTTTGTTCACTCTTTACCCTTCACTTCCTTTTGGCCTTATCCCAAGTCTCTAAGCTCTTAGCATCTATCCTACAAATTTATTCTGCTCCTCTTAATTACATTTCTTTGTCTTTTCACATTCTCTTTTGAAAGAATTCATCCATTTAATTTTCCAAATCAAAACTAAAATAAACTAAAAAGTTTAAACTCTGTAGATTGTATTATTCAATTCATGAAGAGAATATTAAGTTAATGTAATTATTTTTTTTTAAATTATGAGGGGTTACTTCTTATTTTCATAATGCTCCTTTTAAAAAATCAATATGTTCTTGTTTTGTCATTATAGCTATTTCTCAGATCCCACCAAGGATATACTTTGATATACCATCATATGTTTCTTTAACTCATGCTATGTTATTGGGATCCATTTTTCTGATGTCTCAATCTGGCACCCCTCTTTCGAGTTACTGATCCATTTAGTCAAGTAAGTATTTTTTTTTTCACTGTTTGCTAATTGTTTTGAGTGATGACCTGGACTCATTTTTAGGTAATGATGTTTTCTCACAACATGGGCAGGCTTGATTTAGAATATTTACCTCGGGACTCAACTCTGAAGAAAAGTAGATGGCCTGTTTCTTCAAAGTATCATTTGGAATAATAAAAAAATAGAAAAGATAAGTGGCATAGTAGGCTACACAAGTTGAGGCAGGTGGCTATTTTGTAGTGGAAAATAACTGGTAGAAATGATTGCTGTCATCCTTCTATGAGGGTCATTTGTTGGAGGTTTGTTCTTTTGCTTTTTGGGAGGGGGCAGAGTCTGATTCTGTCTAACATTTCATGACCTCAGCCTGGCTCACAGCAACCTCAAACTCCTGGGCTCATGCAATTCTCCTGCCTCAGCCTCTCAAGTAGCTGGGGACTAACAGGCCTGCCAGGATGCCTGGTTAATTTTTCTGTTTTCAGTAGAGATAGGGTCTTGCTCTTGCTCAGGCTGGTCTTAAACTCCTGAGCTAAAGTGATCTTCCAGCCACAGCTTCCCAGAGAGCTAGGACAGGGATGAGCCACCATACCCAGGCTGTTGGAAGTATTTTCATACTCTAGCAACCTGGCTTTGCAGGTAAAATTAATTGGCAATACACGTTTTTGTGAAGCATTTTTCAAGGTACCTCATGTAGGCAGATGTTCAACTTGGTCCAGGCAAGTTGAGAGAATTAGCTCACATAATCTGTTTCTTGAAGGGTGTGTGTGATGGAACCTCCTATTGTGGTCACCTTCAGACAATGTCATAGGTGCCCGTACAAGTGGGTTTGGTGGTTACGCTGACTGTGGCAGTAGCTTCCAGGTAAGCCAGTAGTTTTCTTACCACCCACATTATTCTGGAGGCTGTAACAGAGTTAGTCCTTTCCCAGTGGGTGGTCCAGCAAGCTTTAATGTACGTCTATTCCATCCCAAGAGTCTTCTTGAAAATGACAATTATGTAATTCATCTCTATGCCCTAGGGAGTTTCTCTCAGATAAAGGTAGTGGCTGGGATGGAGATGTGGATGAATAGGTCCTGAGAGTATGTTACTGGCTTAGGTGGTTTCCCTATAGCTAGGAACTTCTGAGGCTTTTCCTGGAGTAAGTGAATAGTTGAGGGTCTAGAAACTGATGAGCTAGAAAAGGAGGATTTCTTTCTTTCTAGGTGAGAGGGTAGCTTCCTGTGCAACAGCTTCTCATTGTGAATAAAGGCTACAGTGCCTGGGTCAGCAAGTCTTCTGTTCTCATCTGTAAACATTTTCCAACACAAAGCTTCAAGTCTGCATTTAGGAGCTTTCTATATTTTTCAGCTGTTCTACTATGACAAAGGTTTTTTTCTTTGACTTTAAGCGCCTTCAGTTAGGGAATTAAGAAGGGAAGGGAATAAAAAATATGAGATTATTTCACCGTCTTCCCAAAGCCCCTCTGGCTAACCACTTCTTAACTTCCTACAAATTCGCTCCTACCCCTAACATTTAACCAAAACTCTTTTCTTAATGGTGAACCTAGATGCTATGACATTGTTCTTTCTACTAGAAATTTTCTTCCCTCTTGACTTCTGGATGTTGCATGTCTTAGTGTAACTCATTTTTGTATTTGATAGATTAAAAATAGAAAACTTATTCTATCTCATCGGTATCATGTTGAACAAGTTGTCTACAGATGAATAAGTTGCTCTAAATTTTCGAGTATATAAAAAGCTTAGGCTGGTCTATTTACAAAGCGTTAGTCTCTAAACATTAAAAAAGTCTTCTTTTCCCAACCTCAGGCCTGAATCATGATCAAGAGATTGCACTGAAAAGAGAGGCATGATCATTCATTTTCTTTTTATCACTAAATTTCCTTTTCCACTTGCTATTTGTAAACTTTCCAGAGTTGGTCACATGTAGGAGCCACATTATGTGGCTGTATTTTTGGCTGACAGCCTTTGTGTATCGAATGCTCAAATACTAGCTTTTTCTCTTAAAAGGAGAGAGTTAACTTTCCAACATTCAGCATATAGAATGGGTTCTTCATACATTTACGTCTTGTAAGTGGTAGATTTCATCTGATGTTCTTGGCTTTAGGTGATGATTCTGTCTCTGTCTGACTATTCACAACCACCTCTCAAATCCTGGTTTTCTATGGCTTTCCCCACACATTCTCTCTCTTTTAAGTCACTTCATATTTGAGATAGGCAAGGGTGGTTCCTTTCATGATGACACAAGTACAATAACCTTTCGTGGGATCTGCATTTAAACCCATCTGAAAGTGCACACATTATGGTCCCACACCCATTGATGAGTGCCCCATTTCCACGCCTCCCCCCCATATTACTGTGTAGCCTGTCTATTGTTAGGGTATCTGTAGGCAGCCTCTTACCTTGAAACTTTCTAGATAAGTGTTAGGAATAGCTTTTGTACCCTGAGCCCCAAAGCAGGAGACATGCTAGTTTCTCTGAGTGGTTCTCTGAAGCTCTCTTATGCTGGAGAAGCATTTTAGTCCGCATGGCTAGGGAGGGGAAAATATAACAGTTGGAAATTTCTTTTTGGAGAAATCCTCACATTAGCCTTTCTTGTGAACTCTTGGTCTTCTTTGAATAGTTTGAAGGCTAATGGGGGATGAACCAGTTTTGAGACACCCTCTTTTTCAAGTTCTGCATTAATGATCCCAATTTCAGAACATGAGAAAAATTAACCTTGGGGCCTCTACTCAAATTGTAAGACAGGGAGAATCACATTTAAATATCCTACTTTACTATATTTTTCTATTAACTTTCAATTTTTTTTTTTTTTGCATAATGGCTCTTGCCTGTAATCCTAGCACTTTGGGAGGCTGAGGGGGGAGGATCCCTTGAACTCAGGAGTCCAAGACTAGACTGAGCAAAAGTGAGACTCTGTCTCTACTAAAAATAAAAAAAACATTAGTCATGTGTTGTGGCAGGTGCCTGTAGTCCCAGCTACTTAGGAGGCTGCAGCAGGAGGATCATTTGAACCCAGGAGCTTGAGGTTGCTATGAGCTAGGCTGATGCCATGGAACTCTACCCTCAGTGACAGAGTGAAACTGTGTCCTCTTCTCCCTCCCCAAAACCTTTTAATTTTTTTCTCTTCACTTTTTGCTTTATTGAAGAGCTTACTGCTCTGTCCTTTTTCTCATTACCCTAAGTTCCTCAATAGTGGGTATCTCCCAAAGCTCTTCTTTTCCTTCTTTATAGCCAGTTTACTTATGTGTGCTCATGGGATCTTTATAGAAGGTACCCACATTTGAACTTTCAGCTTTTATCATTAGCTCTTCCCTCTAACTCCAGGCCCAAAGTAGAATTAGGATAGCTTCACTTGGAAATCTCATTGTCCCGCAAATAAAATGTCAGAACTCTCATCTTAATACCTTGTCTATGGTGGTCAAAGAAAATACCATTATTTTTATTACCTAGTCTAGAAAACTTGAGACCATAGCAATTACTTCTTTTCCCTTATTTGCTACATTAGCCCAATAAAATCTCTCATCTACTGATGCATATTTGTTAGAATTTTTTCTCCTTTCTTTTTGTTCTTACTGCCTCTAGGGTTTCCTTTGACCTCTTGTCCTGTTAACTTCACTCTTCTTATTTATCTGTGGGGTCTGTTTTCCTTCTATAGTGTATACCATTCTTTATGCTATTTTCTGACTGATTTTCCTCTACCTCTCAAAATAGCATTAATCTTTCCCATTTCTGAGTTATTAATACTATTGTGCCTATCAATAATACTAATGATCATTTGAAAACTATCTCATGTATTTGCTCTGATTTAACCTTTCTTGGTTTGTAGGTGTACCCCCACCTTCCTCCTTTTCCAAGCAGCTTAATTGTAAGTACTCTAAAGGCTGAGATTGTGCTTATGTTATATTTGGATCTATCATGGCAATTGAATATAGAGAAGTATTCAGAAGGTAACTGCACATTGATTAATTTAATTAACATTTAACATAAAATTTCCTGCCCTGTAGAACATTTTTTTTTTGTAGTTTTTGGCTGGGGCTGGGTTTGAACCTGCCAACTCCGGCATATGGGGCCGGTGCCCTACTCCTTTGAGCCACAGGTGCCGCCCCCTGTAGAACATTTTAATGTGATTGCTACAAAATAAAGAAGTAAAAATGTAAATAACAAAAATAACAACAATTGGACATCAAGTTGGCATCAAATTGAATTAAACCCCCCCCCAAATTTGATTTTGAGGAACTAATGCTAAAATATTATAATGAAACATTTATACTCACCTATAGTTTGGATCCAGGATCTTCACACGAAACACGTACATTCCAGATTGGCCCATGGGCCAAAGTATATGGTTATTATTAGAACTGTTGATAATCTCGTATGGTTGTGTTAAGTCTCCTGGTTTTCCAATAGCATAAGAAAAACAATGTCTATAGTTCTGAACAAAGAACAAAGAGAAAAACCCTAAGGTCGTTTTCTGACTTTAACAAATGAAATTAAATTCTCATATATTTGTCATGAAAAATTATTTAGAGGTAAGGGCTATTTCCTTCTATTCTATCATTTCAGTGCTCAACAGCATTTTGAGATACTATATTGGGTTAACATTTGGTAAAAAATGAAGCTTAGTGAACAACAAATGCTATATTTATAAACAAATCAGGATGTTGAGAGTATTTAAATATATTATTTTCCTAAATTAACAAAGCACAAAATCCTCCAAAGATGCTTAAGTGGGGAGAGAAACTATTTTGATCATAAGGTATGGATACAACAGTCAAGATGATATATCCTTTGGTTTTTATCTTCACCTAGGATTTTTTTTTTTTGAGACAGAGTCTCACTTTGTTGCCCTGAGTAGAGTGCCGTGGTGTCACAACTCACAGCAACTTCCCAGCTCTTGGACTTAGCTGATTCTCTTGCCTCAGCCTCCCAAGTAGCTGGGACTACAGGTGCCCACCACAATGCCTGGCTATTTTTTTTGTTGTTGCAGTGTGGCTGGGGCTGGGTTTGAACTTGCCACCCTCAGTATATGGGGCCAGCACCCTACTCACTGAGCCAAAGGCTCTGCCCAGTCCCCTATTTACCCCCTTTACCACTACTGTGTCTCTCTGTGGGTCTCAAGATACAAACTATCTCTTGTTCCCCTTTTAAAATGCACAGATGAAACAAGCCTATATTCTTTTTTTTTTTTTTTTTGTATTGTTGGGGATGCATTGAGGGTACAAGAAACCATGTTACACTGGTTGCATTTGTTGGGTAAAGTCCCTCTTACAATCGTGTTTTGCCCCCAAAAGGTGTGGCACACACCAAGACCCCAAGACCCCACCCCCCTTACTCCTTCCCTCTCTCTGCTCTTCCTTTCCCCACCCCTCCCTCATTCTTCCTCTCTCTGGGGGTGAGCACATTCTTTCACTCAGGTTTGGCTCCCTGGGTTTAGGCAGAGGAAATTAGAGAGTGAAAATGACCCAGGGCAGCCGTTTAGATAGGTGGATACTGTGGGACTGCAGTGGGGGTGAGGTTCGATCTGAGAATATTGACAAGAGAGGGATTAAGATGGAAATTTGGATGGGTGGGGAATGACCTAAGGGCTAGGTGGACAGAAGGGAGAGAGGGAGAAAGCCAAAGAAATAAGGGCTGGTGGTGCCTGTAAGTGAATTCATAGAGCAGGAGGAACCTATTTATGGAGCGATAAAGAACACAGTGAGTGAGCTGGGGGGATATGAGGCTGTGGTTAGGAGCCAGCATGACTGATTTCAGAGCTGGGGCAGATAAAGTACGGACAAAGACAAGGCTTGGGGTGCAAAAAATTATGATTGTTACAGTGGGGAGGCGGCGAAAGTCACTGTTGAATGGAAGCTCAGGAAAGTAGACGCTGCCCAGTGCTGGCTAGCTCATCCTTGTGGATGAGAGGTCACTGAAGGACTTTTGGTGGTAGAGGTGACTGTTAGGCAGGTACTGGAATTTTTGATGAATGAGTGACATGAAGTGGAAGTGGGCAGTTTTGCTTGATAGTAAGAGCCTCCAGAGAGCCAGGATTTGCACAAACAGGGTGGAGAAGTAAGGGTCTGGAGGGATGTGAGGGGTTTGGAAGATGCTGTCCTTATGTCTGGATCTTCACCAGCTTCCTCTGGAATAGGCAGCAGGTGAAGCACTGATCTGGAGGGTGGGGACCCACGTGCTGTGACTAATCCCAGATGACTGTGGTGTTGGGACCAGGCACACTTCTCGTAGAGCAAGTCCAGCCAAATGTAGTCAGTCCCTTGAACATCTGCCAAGGATACACTGTCCCAGCACCTGCCCGACGTCTCCTCTGTGCTTGTGCCAATGGCCAGGCCTTCAGAAGTCCCTGTGCAATGTTACTACGTGTTTGATGTCCCTGTAAGAAGAGGGAACACAGAATCATGACTTTAAAATAAACAGCGGAAGACAAAGTATTTTGGTTCTTGGCTCTACCTTTGCTGGTGAAGTCATCTTTTGAGTGGTCTCCGGTCACGGCGTACTTAGAGGCCTCTGAGGCTTTGCAATGATTGGGCTCTGTTGGCAGAGGACTAGGTTTGTTCACAGATGACAACCTCCACTTTACCATAGTCATAACCAGGCGAGGGCAAGACCTTGTTGCTGGCAGACCCTTGCTCTGGGCTTTACCGTTGCTGGTCTACTTCTATCTTTTTGGGACGGTATGGAGCAACTCCACTATCAACCAGAGAGATAGCTTCAGTGGGTCTGCCTCCCAACACATGCCCACCTAGACTGGGTGCTTGTCAGTTCTTAAGGATTATCCAAACAAATGCAAGAGAGCAGAGGGCTAAGTTCCAGTGCTAAGACTAAATATTTGAGTGTATACCATGTTCAAAAAGCAGGAGCCTTGGAAGGGGGACGATTATGTAGATGGCTTCCATCGTGCTTTTGTGAAGTTTTGGGGGTCAAAGAGAAGAGGCTGCAAAGGGGGAAAGCATAGAGACTAGAGGCCTGTGCCATCAGGAGAAATCTAATCGACATCTTTATTCTCCTCAGAGCTTAGATCATTATTCTTGGAGAGAAGGTTGCATTATGTGTGGGCTATTTAGGAGTACATGGGTCTGATTTAACTTTAATATTTACTCTTTTAATCAGAATACAGTCCCCTAGAGGGTCTTAATGTCTGTTTTATTTAAAAAACTAAAAAGCAATCTGCCTTGTGAGAAATCTATTATTAATGATATTTAAAGCCAAATGACAAACTGGGAAAGATATTTGCAACATTTATGAGAGAGGTAATTAGCCCAATATACACAAGGTCTTTTACAAGGCAAAAGGTGAAGGAAGAATAACCCACAAAGACTAATGGACAAACTGAACTGACATTTACAAAAGAAGGAGACATAAAGTGGCCAGAAAGGTGTAAAAAGAGATTTGACATCACTAATGATGAAATTAAAAATGAAATATCATGTTTTGCCTACTGGAGAAGATGAACAGATTGAGTAACAGTGACAGTATTAGCGAAGGTCTTGAGAAATGCTCAGCTAATCAATGTGCAGATTACACAACCTGTTTGTAAATCAGCTTGACAACAAATGTCACAGTGTAAAAAGCCCATATTTTACACTCAGTAAAAACAGTCTTGCCTTAAAAAATTTACTCTAAGAAGGAAACTGCCCAAGGGGCAAAAGTTGTCTGAGAATGCACTAGAATAGTCATCAGTTTTTTATTAATGCAAAATTAGAAAAAAACTCTAAATGTTCATGACTAGGGAACTGGTTAAAATTATAGCTCATATTGTAAAGGAAAACCATGTGATCATTAAAAAATGATAAGGTATCTCCAAACCTATTGGAGAGAAAAGATATTCATGATATGTTTTGAGCAGACAACCCCTGCTCCCACCACCTGTCTAGATTATTTAACTACTCTTCAAGGTGGACCTTGCCACATTCGTTGCTCATCATCCTAGGATGCTATGGTCTAGGTGAGCATCAGTAAGTGGCCTTTTTAGTAAAAGCGGGGTCTCTAAAGTATGTTCTCAGAACCCCAGGGAGAGAATGGGAGGTTAGAGGGTGTTTGACTTTAATATACCCATAGGAGACTAAGCTCTCACCCAGGTGAGTGGGGTTAGTGCTGGGGATTGGGGATCCAGGTTCACTGAACCCAGTTGACCTGGTTCAACTACTCAGATGAGCAAGAAAGTTCAAACAATGATCCATGGTAATCAAAAGCAAAAGTGAGTGGAAACTGCAAATAATTCTGGAGCACACAGGTGGAGTGGATAGAAAGCAGAAGTAACCTGCATGAGTGTCAGGGTAACAGGGAGCTTTTATGTAGGAAGAACAAAGAGGAAGTGTAGAGCACTTGCAAAGAAAGCTGGAAGTGGGTCCCTCTCATGAACGAGCAGAGGTGAGAGATGGAGACAACAACCTGCAGAGGTATTGAATACTCCGTTTGAAACTGGCTGCAGGACTTTCAGTGGCCTCTTGGGCCTCCAGGCAGTATTGCCCTTTTTATTGGTCATTGATGGTCTCTTTGTTTTTCTTTTCTTTTTTTTTGATTTGCAGAAATGGTTGTTTTTTTAGGTAAACTTTTAATTTTATTTGATGGTCTTTTTCTATTGGTTACTGGTTACCTAGGTTTCTTCATATCCATTTGCTTATGGGCCTCAGATTTCCTGGTTCAGCAGGCCAGATTTTCTTCCCATCCTCCTGGAAGCCCCTTTCTCAGTGAGAAAACTCTGGCCCTTGGTCTGGTTCATCTATTGTGAGATCAAGTACCAAGTGTGCATCCAATTATTTTAGCCCAGTGATTCTGGAATTTCAACTGTTGTAAAGACCTTCCAGTCAATTGCCAAAAAGTCTCTCTACTGTGTACATATCCCAGTCTTAGGGCCACTCAGCATTAGCAGGGTTAGGAGCACAGTTTCTGGAGCCTACCTACCCTGGTTCCCAGGCCAGCTTTACCACTTACAAACCATGGACTTTGGGTAAATTATTTCCCCCTCCTTTATCCAGAACATTAACTAACATCCACCATTTAAGTACAGCACATAGGATGCTGTCACTTGCTGGTTCCAGGTGTAACTGGACTCCAGATTTTGCTGGCGATAGGGGAAATTCATTTAGTACGGCAGCCAGTTGTGCTCTAATAAGTTTCTTAGCCTGTGAGAGACACAAAGTCTGACAGCCTACAAATTAGACAGAAATTCTCTGTTAAGTATATGTGAAACGTGCAGGAAATAAAGGCTGAGCAATCTTGCTGTGTAGTACATAAGAAGAAATCTGGATACTTATTCAAGAATGGTTTCGTTATTTATTTTATTTTTTCTTTTTCTTTTTAGTTGACAAATAATTGTACATGTTTATGGGCTACAGAGTGATATTTCTATACATGTACATCATGCGTAATAATGAACTCAAAGCAATTAACCTACCCATAATCTCAAACATTGATCATTTCTTTGTGTCGTGAACACTCTAATCTGTCATTTATTTTGGTGTCATTCTTTATTTATTGTTTGGTAACACCTTAAAAAAATTTTTTTTTGATTCCTACTTTTTCTATAGCAATGAGTTAAAAAACCCCAAATGCATGTTTAATGGAAACCTAAGTACTAACTTTTTGTTTTTCAAGAAAGCTAAGATGAATGTGTAACTTATACTTGTTGATACCATCTAATATGACTGACTACATGGAAACCAGAAAACATGAATCCGTCGAAGAGGCATCAGCATCTCAAAAGTTTGTAGTTATATGAAGTATTTTCTCCAAGATAATTATGATGAATGACTGCAATAGATGTGTTTACATTGCATTTTATGACTCACACCAAATAACTGTTAGCCTGTATTAATGTCACTCAATTTCAATTCCAGATTTTCCTGAGCAAAGATGGAAAGTGAAATGATAGTAGTAGATGTGTTAGCTCCATTAGCAGAAAAATAACTTCTCAAAGAGTTATAGGAGGCAAGATGTATATCAGCGTCATACGATGCTTAAAATAGAACAAGGTAATTTTAATCCTGATTCAATGTTCATCCAGTTTGTGGAATCAAAGTTCAAGCATACCTCATTTTATTTTGCTAGGCTGTTTTGCACATTGCAGATACTGTGTTTTTACATGCTGAAGGTTTGTGGCAACCCTGTGTTCAACAAGTCTGTGGCACCATTTTCCCAACAGCACATGCTCCCTTCATGTTTTTATGTCACATTTTGGTAATTTCCACAATATTTCAAACTTTATTATTATTATATATCTTATGGGGATCTATGATCAGGGATCCTTGATGTTACTATTGTAATTATATTGGGATACATAAACTGCACCCATATAAGATGGTGAACATAATTGATAAATATTATATATATTCTAACTGCTCTTTTGACTAGCTGTTCACCCCACCCTTCTGTCTCTCCTTAGGTCTCCCTATTCCCTAAAACACAACAGCATTGAACGTTTTGTTTTTTTTTGAGACAGAGCCTTAAACTGTCACCCTGGATAGAGTGCAGTGACATCACAGCTCACAGCAACCTCCAATTCCTGGGCTCAAGTGAGTCTCTTGCCTCCGCCTCCCATGTAGCTGGGACCACAGGCGCCTGCCACAACGCCCGGCCATTTTTTGGTTGCAGCCATCATTGTTGTTTGGCAGGCCCGGCTGGATTCGAACCTGCCAGCTCAGGTGTATGTGGCTGGCGCCTTAGCCCGTTGAGCCACGGGCGCTGAGCCTGAACTTTTTTTTTTGTCTTTTTAAAAAAAATTTTAAATACATGTATTTTATTATTCTTCATTACATTATTTCTGCCACCCCCCACCCCCCAGTGGTAAGACAGAATTTATTTACAGGAAGGAATATAGAAATTACTAAAGCTCCTAGTAGAGGGAGAGAACACAAGTGGGGAGAGAGAAGCTCTCTCTGTTTCTCTCCCGGTCTTTCCCGTCTCCTCCTTTAGGCCTTTAGTCTCAGGGTATACATAGGTGCATGGGTTCCTGGGCCAGGAAACGAATGAATACAGTCCCTTCCGCTGGGGGCAAGGTGAATGAATGTATCAATGAATGGATACAGTCCATTCATGGAATTGAGGCCTAGGAAATTCACAAGAAATTGACCTAGGCATAGGAAATGGGGGTTCCACATTTAGTCCTAAGTGTAAAAGTGAAGGAGACACCGAGGCACAGGTATCTCCTTGGCAGTTGTCCAGCCTTTTTGGCTATTGGAGCCTCTAGTGGGGGTTGGAGGTCCCCCTCCTTGCCTGTCATCCAGCCCGCTGGTTCTTCAGCTGGCTGCCGCAGCACCGACACCGCCAAGGAGGAGGCGGGAGGTCCGCCAGCTCTGCTGAGCTGGCTAGGGTGCCAAATGTCCTGCATCAATTCTCTCCCTCCGAGTGGAAACTCCAACTGCTGTTAGGGAAAAAGGGCGAAGACTCGATCTAACTGCTTTCTGCTGAATCGGGAGATGATAGAAGGGGGCAGTTAGGGTTTCTCCGGAGGGAGAGTGATACAGGGGTTCATGGACTAGAACCATCTTTATTGCATCTTTATTGCTGACATCTCTGGAAAACATAAATCTATTAGTGTAATCAGTAATAGGCAAAGGTAGAACAGCATCAGGTCAGAAGCACTTATTCAGTGATGCTAAAAGAAAACCATATTAGGATTTTTCTTGCTGTTTCCTAAATAATAACTTCAAACTTTCTTTTGGCTCACAAGT
>CAUYON010067188.1:0-16239 GCA_963573935.1 Arctocebus calabarensis | reverse complement strand
TCACTTTATCGCCCTGGGTAGAGTGCCGTGGCGTCACACTGCTCACAGCAACCTCCAGCTCTTGGGCTTAAGCGATTCTCTTGCCTCAGCCTCCCGAGTAGCTGGGACTACAGGTGCCTGCCACAGCGCCCGGCTATTTTTTTGTTTTTGCAGTTTGGCTGAGGCCGGGCTTGAACCCGCCACCCTCGGTATATGGGGCTGGCGCCCTGCTCGCTGAGCCACAGGAGCCGCCCCTTTAATGGATTTTTGATATAAACTTTTGTAAGCTTTGTAAAACCCAGTAAAATTTATAAAGTGTGAATTTATAAAACTAAATATGACACTTAGTGTAGTTAAAGGATAGGTACATGGTAGTATCATGTTCTTTATACTTTTATGTATATTTTATTACACTCAACACTAATCAGGGAAACAGTAGGAGATACTTATAATTCTGAATGTTCCTTTTGAATTCCTGCAACTTGAAATATTGCTATATCTTGTTTGGTAATCTACAGGAAGTTGTATTTGAACCTACTTTTAACAGGGCCCAATATGTTGATGCTCTTGATCATCAAGATCTTGATATTAAGGAGGAATTAGAATGAGAAGAGTAGGTAGTATTCACTGCCATAATCATGAAGCTATTGAAAATAATTTTTTGGGATCAGTGCCTGTAGCTCAGCGGGTAGGGCGCCAGCCACATACACTGGAGCTGGCGTGTTCGAATCCAGCCCAGGCCTGCCAAACGACAATGACAACTGCAACCAAAAAATAGCTGTGGTGGGTGCATGTAGTCCCAGCTACATGGGAGGCTGAGGAAAGAGAATCGCTTAAGACTTCCCTCATTCAAGAAAATGAGATGACCTGTAGCATCCTCTAAAAGTGGCCAATGGCTTTTGTGGTTTGTTTTTTCTTTTCTTTTCTTTTTTTTTTTTTTTTGTACTTTTTGGCCGGGTCTGGGTTTGAACCTGCCACCTCTGGCATTTGGGGTCTGCGCCCTACTCCTTTGAGCCACAGGCACCACCCTTGTGGTTTGTTTTTTATTTTTAAAATATTGTTATGAATTCTTAGATTGAAACATTTTGTGTATTTCAGTCCATAACAATTATCCTCTTTGAGTTCTTTTGACAAGACTCTGGAGTATTCCTCAATGACCTATTTATTTAAATTGTCAGATAAAAATTGTGTGTATTTATGGTGTACAGCATGGTATTTTGAGATGTGTATATATTGTGGAATGTCTAAATCAAGTAATTAGCACGCAGTAAGTATCTCAATTTTTTTGGTGGTGAGAACCTTAAAATCAATCTCACCAATATTTGAGTATAGGTACACATACAATACATGTTATTAACTATAGTCAGTGTATTGTAATCATGTGCTTTTTTTTTTTGAGACAGTCTCACTTTGTTGCCCTCAGTAGAGTGCTGTGGCGTCACAGCTCACAGCAACCTCAAACTCTTGGGGGTTAAGCGATTATCTTTCCTCAGCCTCCCAAGTAGCTGGGACTACAGGTGCCCACCACAACGCCCAGCCATTTTTTTGTTGCAGTTGTCATTGTTGTTTTAGCTGGCCCTGGGCTGGATTTTTTTTTTTTTTTTTTGAGACAGCCTCAAGCTGTCACCCTGGATAGAGTGCTGTAGCATCACAGCTCACAGCAACCTCCAATTCCTGGGCTCAAGCAAGTCTCCTGCCTCTGCCTCCCAAGTAGCTGGGACCACAGGCGCCTGCCATAACGCCCGGCTATTTTTTGGTTGCAGCCATTATTGTTGTTTGGCGGGCCTGGGCTGAATTCGAACACGCCAACTCAGGTGTACATGGCTGGCGCCTTAGCCTGTTGAGCCACAGGCGCCGAGCCCCTGGGCTAGATTTGAACCCACCAGCCCTGGTGTATGTGGCCAGTACCCTAACCACTGAGCTACGGGTGCCGCCCTTATGACTTGGTCCAGCTACCTCACAGTCTGGATAATAGGTGGTACTACATGGCTACTGGATAGTCATCATCTTTAGGATTTTTCAAGGGTAGAGCCAGGATATTAAGATCTGATACAATAAATACATCTTAAATTGGTGTTTTCAGTTTAAATCTAGAACTACAGGTTTTTTTTGAGACAGAGTCTCAAGCTGTCACCCTGAGTAGAGTGCTGTGGCATCATAGCTCACAGTAACCTCCAATTCTTGGGGTCAAGTGATCCTATTCTATTCCCTCAGCCTCCCATGTAGCTGGGACTATAGGTGCCTCCCACACACCTGCTATTTTTTTAGAGATGGTGTTTTGCTCTTGCTCAGGCTAGTCGTGAACTTCTTCTTGTATTTTTGCCAGTGATATTTTTTGAGGTATGAGTGTAGCTAGAAGTGAGCTACCAGGGTCAGACGGTAAATCAGTATTGTAATTTTGTTGGTTATCACTAGCAGTGTGTCAGAGAGTCTACAATTTACTTTTGTGTATACATATATATATATATTTTAAGTAGAGTCTCACTTTGTCATCCTTGGTAGAATGCCATGGCATTATATCTCATAGCAAACTCAAACTCCTGGGCTTAAGCAATTCTCTTGCCTGAGCCTCTCAAGTAGCTGGGATTACAGGAGCCTGCCACAACGCCTGGCTGTTTTTATTTTGTTGTTGCAGTTTGGCTGGGGCCAGGTTTGAACCTGCCACCCTTGGTATATGGGGCTGGTGCCCTACCCACTGAGCCACAGGCGCTGCCCCTGGAGGAGGAGTTTTTAACCGTCTGATAGTTATGTACAGGAGTTTGGGAATAAGAGATGGATATGGATTGGGAAATAAGATTCACTGTAGTTTTTGTGGGGATAGTAGTTTTGATCATAATAGCTAACGAGGAGGCTGGATTTCTGATGGTGACTACTGAAAAAGGGAATGTAAGGTGGAATGGATTTAGTTGTTTAGAAGCTTAGAGCTGACAGTAGATCCTAAAGATGTAATGTGTGGTGAGTTGGTGATGGATAGGGTTTGGGCAAAGAGAACTAACTGGTATAGTGTGTCTCTGCTGGTGTGATTACAGTTAATCTGACAGCTCCTTTAGTCCTCAGTTGATGGCCAAATCAGGAGGGAGTGGTTCTCAGCTGGCAATTTTTTTTTTTTTTGAGGCAGAGCCTCAAGCTGTCACCCTGGATAGAGTGCTGTGACATCACAGCTCACAGCAACCTCGAATTTCTGGGCTCAAGCGAGTCTTCTGCCTCTGCCTCCCAAGTGGCTGGGACTACAGGCGCCCACCACAATACCCGGCCATTTTGTGGTTGCAGCCGTCATTGTTGTTTGGCGTGCCGGGGCTGGATTCGAACCTGCCAGCTCAGGTGTGCGTGGCTGGCGCCTTAGCCCGTTGAGCCACAGGCGCCAAGCTGCTGGCAAATTTTTTGATTGAATTCAGTTTTTCTATTAAAAAAATACAATTATAACTTTTTTTTTTCTTCAGTCTTTGGCTGGGCCAGGTTTGAACCTGCCACCTCCAGATAGGGGGCCGGAGCCCTACTGCTTGAGCCATAGGCACTGCCAATAACTTTGTTTTTCTATAGAATATATTTTTAAGGAACATTAACCTAAATAAGTATTGGTTGTGTTTGTTCTTATTTCAGGCTACAGACAAGAGAAAAGCTTTAGAAGAGACCAAAGCCTACACAACCCAATCTCTAGCTAGCGTTGCTTATCAAATAAATGCATTGGCCAATAATGTACTCCAATTGCTGGACATCCAAGCATCTCAACTTCGGAGAATGGAGTCTTCTATCAACCATATCTCACAGGTAACAGCTTGTAAAAAGCTTTAAATTCAGTCTAATCAGATGGCAGTGTATGTCAAAGAAGTAGATAGTCTGGATATATGGATTTCTTTTTCATCTTCTTACTGACTCTCTATAGTCATTATCACTTTTGGCTTCAGTTTTGAGTTCATAGGTCTACTGCTTTTCAAGTCCAGGAGTTTTTACTGTGTATGGTTGTTGGAGACTATAAAAAATGACCACACAAGCTGAATGTACAATACACAATGCAACATACTCTTACTAATCAATGAGTAAAATTAAAATTGTTCTGTGTTTGTTAACATTTTTTGCCAAAACATTAAAAATTTGCTTTTTACTATAAATGGAGAAATGAAAAAATAGTAAAGCTAATACAGTATTTAGTACAAATGTAAAACATTAGAAACATTGAGAATTAAAGCGCTTAACTTTTTTTTTTGTTAAAATAGTTTGCTTATGTCTTCTCATTGTGTAAATTATTATGTTGCAAAACTCTTTTCTATGCTTGGTAAACTGTCATACTCCTTTGGAAAAGTGGAGATCAGCTCTCAACATTTTCTCCTTTGGGTTTTCAGTGTTGTGAAATATCTCTGAGGGTTTCTTTAAAATCTTGTGGCATCACTTTATCTATAATATTTTCGTCCTCTTTTATCTCAACCATTTTGTTCATTTATATTAATAAGTTTACCTTCACAATGTTCTTCTGGCTGAATATCTAGAGTCTCATGAATGGTGGCAGTGTCAGCATTCCTACATTCCCTTATTTCTTCAGTAAGTCCGTTTATATTCAATTTGAATTTCACCTCCAGTGTCTTTTTCATGTCTTTAATGCACTTTCGTCTTTATTAGCCAATTCTCTTAATTATCTATTTTTTGTAAAATGTCATAATGGTTTATTGTTAGGGACAAGGAGGCAGGATAACTGTATACTTTGCAGTCTGTGGATGAATCGAATAAGAGAGATTTAGTCACCATTCACTAGTAAACTTTGACACAGTGACATGCTTGGTCTTCGGTTACGAAGCTCATCTGTTCCTTGTGATTTGTGGATTCAGAAGCTAGCAGCAAAGTTTGTGCTTTATGTAGTTACTCATAGTTCTTGTGGTAACTGAAAGTTAAATCAATTGTTGGGAGACTTGTATTATTTAACTAACTAAATAAAATGTGGTAACTGAAATGCATCCATATCAGAACTATGTAAAGTGTGGACTGCCTGTATTTATGTTACTCTAATAACAAAATATTTTATAATTTATTCCTCTAATTATGAAGATTTCCTGTGTTCTGTGTCTATTAAAGCTTACTGACTTCAATTCCTATTCTGTTGAAGATATTTTAATTCATATAGATGCACAGTTATTGATTGATGGAGACAAGAGTCTTGCTCTGTTGCTCTGGGTAGAGTGCAGTGGCATCATTATAGCTTACTGCAAACTCAAACTCCTGTCTGTGTTCAAGCAGTTCTCCTGCCTTGGCCTCCCAGAGTGCTAGGATTAGAAGCATGAGCCACCGTGCCTGGCCTTTTAGAGTTATTTTAATAGATTTAAAAATAAAGCTGCTATCCTGGAAAAGATTTCAATTGACAAATAAAATGAAGTTTTACAGAGGCCAGAGTGCTACCATTACATGATGGAACCATAAAATGAAGTTTTTCATTGATAAATTATACTGAACGACTAAATTTAGAATTCTTAAATGTAACTTTAAAAATCTAATTGGCTAAATTTATTTAGAAATTAGCTTTTGGAGGGCATATATTCTTAATTGAGGAAGTAAAATATTTCTTTGCTATTCCAAATTTGTTCTTTAGGATTACTTGAATAAATTTAATGTAGTAAAAAAAGTTTCTTTTGAATCTCAGAGCTTTATGAGGGATATATTTTGGTCTTACCTTGCTCACTGGGTGGAATGGTTTTAGTTAAAATTCTTCTTTATAATCTCTTTATATAGCGTAGATTATGTGCCAATTAGGATGTAATATCATATTTTAGAATTCAGAGCTCATTTTGAGATTTTAGTTTCAAAATATTTTTTTTTTGTTTTTTTTGAGACAGAGTCTCAAGCTGTCACCCTGGAAGAGTCTCTTTCCTTTCAATTTAGAGATGTAAACTTTTTGTTTGTGTTGGCATGCTTTATATTTATGAAGTTTTCTACTTTAACAACCTTACTTCTTTTTCCCCGTCTTGAAGTAATACTTATCAGTAGTCATCTAAAGGTGCCAGTTTTTTTTTTTTTTTTGAGACAGAGCCTCAAGCTGTCACCCTGAATAGAGTGCTGTGACATCACAGCTCACAGTGACCTCCAATTCCTGGGCTCAAGCGAGTCTCTTGCCTCTGCCTCCCTAGTAACTGTGACTACAGGCACCCGCCACAATGCCCGGCCATTTTTTGGTTGCAGCTGTTGTTGTTTAGCGAGCCCGGGCTAGATTCGAACCTGCCAGCTCAGGTGTACGTGGCTGGCACCTTAGCCCGTTGAGCCATAGGCACCGAGCCTCTTTTTTTTTTTTTATTTGTAGAGACAGAGTCTCAGTTTATCACCATTGGTAGAGTGCCATGGTGTCACACAGCTCACAGCAACCTCCAACTCCTGGGCTTAGGTGATTCTTTTGCCTCAGCCTCCTGAGTAGCTGGGACTACAGGCACCCCCCCCACAACGCCCAGCTATTTTTTTTTGTTTGTTTTTTTGTTTTTTGCAGTTCCGCCAAGGCTGGGTTTGAACCCGCCACCTTCGGTACATGGGGCTGGCGCCCTAATCGCTGAGCCACAGGTACTGCCCAACATGCTAGTTTTTCTGAAAAATGTAGAAAATAATGTAGGAAAAAGCCTATAACTATTGTAGATAGCTAGAATATCAGAAATGAAGAGCTGAGCATCTTGATTCCTTGCTAATCCATTGGTTTTCTCTTCTTTACCACAGCGTCTCCTATTTATAAATTGGAATCGCTAAAATTCAGGAATTGCATGAATTGCCTCATCCCCTGTCTATTTTTGTAGTGGGGTAGCTAACTCTCAAAGTAGCTGCATTTCTTAGCAGAACACTTAGTTTTATATAGGCAAATCTAGTAAGTACAGGGACTAGAGGGTTAGGGCAGGTTCCTAGAATTGAATGGAAGTGCTAAATCAATCAGTGCTATGGGTTCTCAAATGTTTTATACTTAGGATCTTTTTACATCTTAAATTATTGAGGATCCAAGGAGGTGTGGATTGTGTTGGTAGATCTTCTAACACTTACTAGAAAGTAAGACAGAAATTTAGAAATATTTTTTAACTCATTTAGCAATAAAATAAAACCACTATAATTTAATACAAATAACATTTTAATGAAAAAAATTGTTGCCTAAAACAAATAAATTTGTGAAAAGAGTGGCAATGTTTTATATTTCTGCAAATCTCTTTAATGTTAAATTGAAGTTAGTGGATTCTTACGTCTCCCTCTGCATTCACTCTGTTGTGATTTGTTGTTTTGATGAAGTATATGCAGAAGGTCCAGCTTCATATAAAGTCATAGTTAGAAAATATAGGATCTTGGGTACTTCAGGGACCTTTAGACTACAGTTGGCGAACCATTGCTTTATGTGGTTATTACAGTTTAGTCCCTGTGGATATGAATTGCCAATATTATAATATTATATATTTGCCATTATGTTCCCATTTCAAAAAATCTCCCAGATTGGTAATATATTCCCACCTACAGTTTTCCTTTGACTCTTTGTCATATAATTCTTGGTTCCTGATTACTGACTTTAGGGATATTTTTGGTGCCTTCCATTATATCAAGGGATTTCTGTTAATCCCTAACGGCTTGTTTATATTTTTGTTAGGCTTTCTACTCAGTTTTTTTTTTTTCTTTTGAGACAGAGTCTCACTTTGTCACCCTCAGGAGAGTGCCGTGGCATCATAGCTAACAGCCACCTCAACTGATGTGCCCACCTCAGCCTCCCAGAGTGCTGGGATTATAGGTGTGAGCCACTGCGCCTGGCCTTACAATCATTTTTTTAAAGATGTTTTGTGAAAAAAAAATTTTTTTGAGACACAGTCTCCTTCCCTTTCACCTGTTCTCCTCTATGAGGATTTCAACTCTGTTTGGAAGTATTCTAAACTTTCTCTTTGTTCTTCTTAAATAAAATCTTTGTTACCCTGAAAAAAGACAAAACCAAGGAAAGAGGCCCTCAGAATTCAGTCCTTTAATGTGTTAATCTGGAACATCTAGCCTCTACAGATGTGAGATAATACATTTCTGTTTTTTAAGTCACCCCATCTGTGGAACTTTGTTACGGCAGCCCTAGCAAACTAATACAACACTCTTAGGTCGTCTTTAGCACTGTCACTTTTATACTTCTTGGCAGCTATTATGGGTATAAACTTTTCACCAGAACCTTCAGTAATGGTGGAAAGCTATAATTAGACTGATCAGTGTCATTTAAAATGAGAAAAGCATGAGTCAGTGCCTAATGGATAGAAGCATTCAGTAGCACTCACTTGATTGGCTGACTTACGTGGAAAAAAATATATTAAATGCACTGTTCAGTCCTCCGATGGATTTGTATTTACATCTGATATTTCTGAGATGAACTATGCAATGCTAGGCTGAGTAATGACTCCCAAGGATAGTTAGTTTTAATCCCTGGGAATGTGGATGTTACCTCAGATGTCAAAAGAGGTTTTACAGATATAAATTAAAGGTCTTGAAATGGGAAAAAGATTATCCTGGATTATGCAGTGGACCATAAACATAATCACAAATGTCTTGGAATAAGTGAGACGGAGGAGGATTTGACATAGGAGAGCAGAAAGTAGCAGAAAGTATTAAAATAGGAGTATTAAAATAGAGATTAGAAAGATGTGGTGACAAGTCAAGGAATGCCAGTAGCCGCCAGAAGCCGGAAGAGGCTAGAAGACAGATTGTGCTGTGGAGCCTTCTGAGGGAACATTGCCCAGCTGGCTCTTTGATTTAGTCCTGTAAGACTTAGTTCAGATTTCTGACCTCTGGATCTGTGAGAGGATAAATTTCTGTTTTGTTGTTTTTTTGCAGTTTTTGGCCGGGGCTGGGTTTGAATCTGCCACCTCTGGTATATGAGCCACAGGCACCACCCAATTCCTGTTGTTTTAAGCCACTAAATTTGTGATATTTTGTTACAGGGGCTGTATCTAGGTAGGAAACTAATAACACATGCTGTAATAATGTTCTAAATGTGGTATGACTTTGTATTTGCATAAGTCTTTCATAGAGATTGGTTCTTGTCATCTTCATGCAATGGATTAAAATTATAATCTTAAAAGGGTATTATAAAATTGTATAATATTCTTGAAACCATAAGGAAAACCTGAAAAATTTCTGAAGTTTCCTGATAAAGTCCTATTATAAAACAGCATTTCATTTCTTCAACTTTGTTAAGAGTGATATCCAGCCTAAACGATAATTACTTTCCTTTCTGTTTTTTCTTGTAAATATTGAGGACCGACAGTAAAATGATAAAGTAAAGCAGATTTCTTCCCTTCTTTGGAGGGAGAACACCTTTTATAATTCATATTAGTTACGCATTTTTGCTTTAATAGTAATTATCAACAAAGTACATTTATAGAGGAACAAACTATAATAGAGGTACACTATTGTAGTCTTAGCACCAGATCTTTTATTAGGATTATCTAAAATAAAATTTACTTAACTACTGTGTTAAGTATTGGTATATATGGCTCAGTGCCTATAGCTCAGCAGCTAGGGCGCCAGCTACATACACCAGAGCTGGCGAGTTCAAATCCAGTCCAGGGCCTGACAAACAACAATGACAACTATAAGCAAAAACAGCCGGTCATTGTGGTGGGTACCTGTAGTCCCAGCTACTCGGGAGGCTAAAGCAAGAGAATTGCTTAAGCCCAAGAATTTGATGTTGCTGTGAGCTGCGACATCATGGTATTCTACTGAGGGTGACATAGTGAGTTTGTGTCTCAAAAAAAAAAAAAAAGAAAAAGAAAAGAAAAAAGAAATGAAAGGTATTGGTATATATACTGTAGAACCTCAGTAGTTGACCACCTCCCTACATGGACCACCTCATTAAGTTCACTTACTTTCCATAGACTAGACATGTACAACATGTTCATACGAGTATAGCAGGGCTAGTTCCCTATGTTGACCAGGTTTTACGATCCCTTGGGTGGTCAACTGAAAGATGTTCTACTGTATCTACCTTAAGTTCAGGGTTTTTGTTTAGTTTCTAAAGAACAGCTATATTAAACTTATCTCTCAGGCTATTAGTCTCAGACCATCATGCCTTCAGAAGAGTTACATCATGTTTATTTGAATAAATAGTTCAGAGATTAGAAAACTGTGGATCCGTGGGCTAAATCTCTTCCTAACGCCTAATTTTTTATATATTTTTGAATATTTCCTTTTTTTTTTTCTTTTGAGTCAGAGTCTCATTATGTCACCCTTGGTAGAGTGCTGTGATGTCACAGCTCACAGCAACCTCCAGCTTTTGGGCTTAAGCGATTCTCTTGAGCCTCAGCCTCCCAAGTAGCTGGGACTATAGGCGCCTGCCACAATGCCTGGCTATTTTTTTCTTGCAGTTGTTTAGCTGGCCCAGGCTGGGTTCGAACCCACCACAGGGATCCAGAACCACTGTGTTACGGGCACCAAGCCAGTAACTTTTTTTAAAAGATAGCTTTTTTGGAGGTAATTTGTTGAAATTTCTAAAGGAGCCAGAAATTCCAAGGGCTCTTTTAGAAATGGGAGTTAGTATAGATAGTGTGATGATACAGTTATACATATTTATGGCTTCGTTCCTACTATATCCTTAGAATATAGGGATTGTGTTAGATTGCATAAGATATGATAGAATAAAGTCTGTTAAGGGGTTTGGTATACTTTTTTTTTTTTTGAGATAGGGTTTTACTTTTATTGCTTGGGGTAGAGTGCAATGGCCTCATTGTAGCTTACTGTAGCTTCAAATTCCTGAGCTCAAGTGGTCCTCTTGCCTCAGCTTTCTATTTTTTGTAGAGATGAGGTCTTACTCTTGCTCAGGCTGGTCTCAAACTCATGGCTTCAAGTGATCCTCTCACCTGAGCCTCCCAAAGTGCTAGGATTAACAGGCATGAGCCACTGTGCTCAGCATAGTATTTTCTGATACCAATGGGAGTACTGCATTACTATTCTGACACTGACCACCCACAGTTAGTGTGGATCCCACAAGGTAAGGGTTCAGTCCTGTGATTCAGGTGCTAGCAGGAAGCCCACACTTCCAACCTATGGGCTACAAATCTCAAGGGTGGAGGAGAGGTTCCTCATAATCCTGCTCAGTGTTAATTTACTGGAATGACTTTCAGAATGTAGGAAAGCACGATCTTTTTTTTTTTTTTTTTTGGAGACAGAGCCTCAAGCTGTCACCCTGGGTAGAGTGCATAACAGCTCACAGCAACGTCCAATTCCTGGGCTCAAGCGAGTCTCCTGCCTCTGCCTCCCAGGTAGCTGGGATTACAGGCACCCGCCACAACGCCCGGCCATTTTTTTTTTTTGGTTTCAGCCGTCATTGTTGTTTGGCGGGCCCGGGATGGATTCGAACCGCCAGCTCAGGTGTATATGTATATGTGCTGCCGAAGCGAGCACAGCTCAGGTGTATATGGCTAGCGCCTTAGCCCATTGAGCCACAGGCGCCAAGCCCCTTTTCATTTTCTTTTTTTTGATACAGAGCCTCAAGCTGTCACCCTAGGTAGAGTGCTGTGGCATCACAGCTCACAGTAACCTCCAATTCCTGGGCTCAAGTGAGTCTCCTGCCTCCGCCTCCCAAGCAACTGGGACTACAGGCACCCGCCACAATGCCTGGCCATTTTTTGGTTGCAGCTGTCAGTGTTGCTTGGCGGCCTGGGCTGGATTCGAACCCGCCAGCTCAGGTGTATATGGCTGGTGCCTTAGCCTGTTGAGCCACAGGTGCCGAGCCCCCTTTTCATTTCTTAATAGCGTGTCTCCCCTTCTCATCCTGGCAGGGCAGTCTGCTATGGAGAAAGGCATTGGAATGATAAGTAGGAATCTGACATCTAGCAGGTCAGTTTCTGAAGAGAGCTCTTCCTGGCTTGTAGACAACTGTCTGTGTCTTAACATGAAGAGGTGGAGAGAGAGTGTGCAAGCTTTCTAAGGCCCCACCCTCAAGAACTAATCTAAACCCATCTCCCAAAGCCCTTTCCAAATATCATCATCTTAGGGGGGTTAGCAACATAGAATTTTAGGGGGACATAGTTCATTTCAGAGAGTAAGAGAAGAGGACATAGAGATGGTAAGACATGCCTTGAATGGGACATAGGGATCTACCATTGTTGAATTCACTAGGTCTAGTGACTAGATCAATAACCTTCAAGATTTCTTCCATGGAGCTATATATTTCACAGAAAGAGTTGAGGACAATATTTTTCTAAATTAAATACATTGTAAGATATTCTCAATTGTACTAGCAGCATCTGTTGAAAAACCCATTTAGCATAAAAAAGGAAGAACTTAATCTGAAAAAAGGATTACCTTTTGAATTAAATAAAATTGGCTTTACTAAAGTACTCATCAGATGGACTTTTTATGAACCATTGAAAACTTTCTGGTGGACAGTGAAGTTTACTTTCATTCTATAGAAAGACTTTATAAAAGAAGTTTTCTAATTGCACATTTTGAGAGAGATTAGCATCTTTAGAGCTGCTATTGAAATATATTTTCACCAAGTCTTCCCATGAAGTAAACCCTGTCAGTTTGTATACGTGACATCATATTTATTTAAATATCTAAATATTTTCTTTATGGTTTAAAAAGAACCCTTAAATTTTTTTTAAAACTTGTAAGTGGGTCTGAGCAAATAATTATTCACTGACTCAGGAACTGCTTTGTGGGAGAGGAATGCAGTAGCATAGTGAAATTGTGAAAGTGAACACATGGGTCCACAGTCTGTCTCAGTCTTGAGTTGTTAATGTCAGTGCATACATTGAGGGGGAAAGGAAGATTAGTTATTTTTCAGATTTCTCTGACCTGAATCTTAGAATTGACTCATTTTTCTTTAGTGACTTGATATTTACTTTGCTTCCATTTGTATTTGTATTCGTAGGACAGATGGATGTGGGATTATCTTTTAGTCATTTCTCAGTTTAAAATTGGCAATGTAAAACAGGGATTTATCAGTTTAACAACTATACTATGGCATCTATACACACTAAATAAAGGCAAACCTCCATTTTTACATATAGAATGGGCAGATATCTTGTACAAATGAATCAAAATAGATATTTCATTTTCCTAGATTGAAAACTGGACTGTGTTTTTGCATGGTTTTTCTATATCTATACCAGCTTTATAGTAGTTTATAAATAAATACTATTAGGGTTATATATTAGCCCCACCTATCCATGGTTTTGTTTTCTGCAGTTTGTGGTCAACTGTAGTCTGAAAATATTAAATAGAAAATACCATAAATAAGCCATTTATAAGGTTTAAATTGCACGCTGTTCTGGATAGCATGATGAAATCTTACCCTTCTGTCCCGCTTGGGACATGCATTGTCATCCAGTGGGTCCGTGCTACAGACCCTACTTAGGGCCAGGTTGGTGATCAGATCAACTGTGGCAATACCATAGTGTTTGTGTTCAAGTCATCTTTATTTTAATTAATAATGGCCAACCCCCACCCCAAAATGATAATGGCCACCCCAGCGCAAGATTGATGATGCTGGCAATTCAAATATGGCAAAGAGAAGCTGTTAACTGTCAGTTGCTTCCTTTTAAGTGAAAATTCTTGACTTAATAAGGAAAAGGAAAAGAATTTTATGCTGAGGTTGATTAAGATAATGAATCTTCTATTCATGAAATTATGAAGAAGGAAAAAGAAATTCACAGTAGTTTCACTGTTGTACCTCAGACTGCAGAAGTTATGGCCACAGTGTATGACAAGTGCTTAGTTAAAATGGAAAAGGCATTAAGTTTGTGGGTGGAAGACATGAACAGAAATGTGTTCCAGTTGGTGACAGTTGAATTTAATACTATCCATGGTTTCAGGCATTTGAGGAAAGCGGAGGGCTACTCGATATTGTTTATGTTTACATTCATTGTCTATTTTTAGGGTGGATTGAAAAGACAAAAATAAAAACAAAACTGTGGGTGGGAGCCCCAAACCAAAGCTAACATCATAAGCACAAAAACTAAATGGGGAAAAAAAATCTCAGTAGAATTATAAAAATTATAATTACAGAATTAGAGTTGTATCGTTAAAGTTAGGCTATATATCGGTTTCTTGATGTAGTGGTTAGAATCGGCAGTGGGAAGCTGACTTTTTTTCTTCGACCCATGTAAATTTTCTAGCTGAGGAATGAAGAGACTTGGAACCAAGCTGGGCTTTTTTCTACTGAGCATGCCCTTCTCCAGCAGGGTCTGGCTTGGGTGGGGCCAGTCTTGCTCATTAAGCCTTTGGAACGGGATTTCCATCAGCTTTCTAGTCTTCCAGTGATAGGAAACGGCAGACACCATGCTAGATGTGCTTAAAAGCTGCGTATGTATTTGAAAGGGGAGCTTGTTAGTAGGATGTTTCTGTTGTACAGTTGGGTTGCATGGCACATAATTGTTTGTTTCTGCTTGTGAAGGAAGTTTGCTGGTGAGAGTGTGGTTAAATATTCGATGGACTGAAAATTTGGAAAGTACTATTGGGCAGAATAGATGAAATCTGGGTAAGTACACTTCTTTGCAAGGGAATATGTTGGTTATGTTTGAGCCAAACCCTATGAAAATATATATATATATATATTTCCCAGTAGTTTAGACCACTTATTTGGATTTTTTGAGGAGAATGTTAAATTTTGTCAGGTTATCTTTAACATTATAGCCTTTTCAGTTTCAGCCTGTGAAAATAATGAAGCTAGTTGGCTTAGGTGTACTTGCCTGGTTATTTCACAATTGATGTATTCAGTCCTGTGATTATGTTGTATCAGAGTTAATAATTAACAGAAGCCCAGACAGGACTCGTATACAATTAATAGTATACAGCGTTTTCTTTTTTTTTGTTTTTTTTTAGCATGTTAAAAAGATGACAACTTTCAATTTACTTAGTTCATAAAGTACTTCATTTTCACCCTGATTTGATTAAAATAAGTTATACTGTAGCTATCAGAGATTTGAATTCAAGTTTTACCATCTGCATATTGGTAGCCATTAACTGGACTGATGATTGTTTTGATAATGTGAATAGCATACATAAATATTGATTGAATAAGCGTAGGTATCGGGATCTTCTTTTATTACTGAATACTTAATCTGTTGTCACATAGAACAGATGTGAAAACTCATCGTATTGCCCAGATTCTAACACCTAGACTTAGGAAAAACTTCATACCTTTTCTTTATATGTATAATGTACCAGTCTAGCAATCTTCCTTCAAAAGCAGCCTGGTTTCCATGCTACCTTCTAACAAAATGAGAATCAGTGCCAGTGTAATTAGCAGATAATCTCTACAGTTCCTTTTTTATTGTTGACACTGCAGGCAATTGCTCCCGTATCACTGGATTATTTATGGCATTTTTTTGGGGGCGAGGGAATGCATTTGTACTTGGGGATTTCTATTTTTTGTCCCGAGATAGAATGACCTCTTCAAATTACTGGTAAATTGAGTACGGGAACTGAATAAAAGTTACTATTGAGGGGATACTGATGATCTGGACAGTCATTTGCTCCAAACCCTCATCTCCTCTGTAGTGTTTCTATACAGATTATATATTGATGACCTATAGTTTAACATCATAGCAGGATCATAAGCAAAGTTATACTGGGAAGGTAAATTTTAAACTTCGATACTAGTTTTTCTTGAATTTTTTCCAGTGGACCGAATGGTGAGTACCGGATATATTCTCCAGCAGGATACTCTACCAAATCACTTTTGCAAATAGTGAACTTTGAGAATTTTACCTCCAGGGAAATAAATATATTTAGTAAAAACTTGTCCTAGCCACCACCACCTAAAAATATTTGAGGCTCTTAAGTAAAGTAATTTTGAACTCAATTAATGTTCAGAGTTACAAATGCTTTGAAAAAAAATTTTATTGCATTCCTAAAGGCATGTCTGTAATTTCATTGTAGTTACATTCTTTTCCTGCGTAGGCAAAGTTGCTGTTATCACGCCAGGTTTGGAAGGTCCGTAATTCTGACACTTTGTGACGCCTTCTGCTGATGGACTGACCAGGGAATTGGTGTCAACAAGTGGATGTGCTTACTGAAGCTAGACAAATTGTTCCGTTTATAGTTTTAGTTTTTAGACCATATGCTGTGCATTGGCATAACTCTTGGGTACATGCTGTAAATATTTAAAACAATGGAAGAGCTAATGAACAAAATTTATTTATTTATTTATTTTTTTGGTAGAGACAGAGTCTCACTTTATCGCCCTGGGTAGAGTGCCGTGGTGTCACACTGCTCACAGCAACCTCCAGCTCTTGGGCTTAAGCGATTCTCTTGCCTCAGCCTCCCTAGTAGCTGGGACTACAGGCGCCC
>CAUYON010067187.1:0-17841 GCA_963573935.1 Arctocebus calabarensis | reverse complement strand
AACCACTGAATTTTTACAAAGGTTTTGGTAATTCATGTTCCGATGTGCTTAATATTAACCCCAGTTATCTTTTGGTAAAAACATTTCTTTTTTCAAGAAACAAGTTTTTTATCTGAGAGCTGTTTTTGTAGGTATTGGGATAGCCTATAGCTGACAGTTTTCATATGCCCCATCTTTGTTAGATTCAGCAGATCCTTTATCATCAGGTGGGCTGAAATGACTACTGTCTTGAGACTCTGTATCAATACTTTTTGTCTCTGACTGAAGGTGGACAGAAACCTGAACTGCTATTTCCTGGCCTTGTTCATTCAAAGAGCCATCATCTGAATCTCCCCCTGGTGAATTACTCTGTCCCATCTCTGGGTTAATGACAAATATGCCACTTTGAGCATTCAAGGCAGGTCTCTCTTTAATTCTTTCTCCCATGTCATCAGGGTCATCTACTCGCACAGCCTCAAACATTTCCTCAACAAAGGCTCTGCAGTTCAGAATAAGGGGTGGAAGAGGAACACTTCTTGCCAGTTCTTCAATATAACATGCAAACTCCATGGTCTTAAATTGTGTGACTTTGGCAAGCTCCAGACTTTTGGCTGAGGTGATGATGGGGATTCGTTTTGCAATCTCAAAGGCCTTCTGAAGTTTTTCAGCCCCTTCCATTCTAAAGAATTCGTTGATGGCCTTCTCAGTCTTGAGAAGATGGCTGCTCATCATGCACAGCCATGTGACATTCAAGATAAGAGTGATTGTAAAGGCAATCAGGCAAACAATCATGTAATAGACACTCATGTCTCCTGAGGTGAAGATAACACATAGGGTGACAGAGTAGGAGGCACAAGTTGGAGAAGTGACGAAACACGTATAGAGCCCACGGTCTTCAAAGGCTATGTTGGTGATGTTTAGGAAGTTATCAGAAACCAACCATTTTCCACTCTGCCATCCAGTTGCTGTCCTTTTGAGTTGTACCAATGGACATCTTCATAGTGACCAGCTGTGAGAAGACACTCCATTGAAACACTAGTTCCCTCTTTGGCTATGATGACATCATCACTGGAGTGGGAACTTGGTGAGAGTTCAAAGCTCGGGAGAAATGATGCATTGTAAGAACTGTGATTTTCTCCCCATGGGGCCATTTGGTTGAAGTCCACATCTTCTAAAACAAAAGCAGCTGGCACAGTAACACTCACCACTAAAGTGAATAAGCAACAATGTGGTTTCATGGGAAAACAAGGAAATCTTGTGTAGATTTGGAGAACTCAAAACCTTCTATACTATAAGAACACAGTGGGTAATTTATTGCTTAGTAGAGAAATTTTCCAAAAAAGTGATAGATCCAAGTGTATTTTGTTGTCTTCAAGGTTAAAAGATCCAAGTAGAGACCAACCCAACTGGCTCCCAGCTTCTTCCGGCCCGAGAGGTTGCCTGACCCTGTGAGCTTGGATTTTGAGCCCATGATGTAGCTTCAGAAATATGCATTTTATCAAGCATCCCTATTGATTTTCATGCTGGCTTGGAGCCAAACCCAGCCAACAGCTTCTGGCCTACAGAGGATACTGAGAATTTCAAATGTGAACAAAGCAGTGTTGCCTTGATCCTAGCTTGTCACCTGGAAAAGAAGGTCAGTCTCAGCAACTGGTCCTGGGGCTTGAGTGCATTGCAAAGACTTGAATCTCTGGAATGATTTCATTAAAAGGATACCTTAATATCTGGTCTCTTACACACACACAGGGAGAGAGGAGAGGCTCCTGGAACATGGATAGTAATGCTTAAGCTGGAATTATACACTGTCTTGATATTTGTTAGTAAGACTGTAAAAAATAGACAAAGAATGGGCCCAGTCCTAGGAAGAGTGGAATTATAAGGTGGGGAAGGGAACTTTTCCAGAAAATAAGATATTTAAACTTTTTTCCTTCTCTATAGTAATAATAACTAGCTTAGCACTTTTCTTTTTTAGGAGGAAAAGCTTTGAATCGCGAATGTTTCTCACAGCTGGCTGCACCATGTGCAATATTCAAACAACAAGAGCAAGCTAATCATAGAGAACCAGCAGTAGCTAAACAGCCCTCCACTGGCTTCCAGAGGGCTTATAATTGAGTGCAGATGGCCTCGGCAGGGACAGCGAGTGTGTCCCTGCTGACTCCTCACACCCCAGAGGATCGAAGGGGGCTCATGAAGACTCTTGATTGTGCCCTCATGGGGGCAAGGAGCCAGGCTGCTGAGGGAGGAGAGAGAAAGGCAGGTGGTGCCAGAGCCTGCTGCCCGCCATCTGCCCAGCGTTCCCATGGCCACACAAACAGATCTTCCGGCTGCCAGTTTAGATTTGATGAGTCTAGGGTCTCCAGATTACAGAAGGCCTGGAGCGAGAGAGCGGGAGTTGGAAGTTCTTCATAATCATCTGAAGAGCCTCATCGTGCAGCCTGCAGGTGGCTGTGAGGTGCTGGAAGCCTTGTCGAAGAGGAATGTCATGGAAATGTCAAGACATCACCCCTGGCCTTCTGCGGGGGGCCTTTCCCAAGTTGTCTCTTAAAGGAGTATGGTAGTGATCGTCATCACCAAATTTCTATTCCAGACTTCTTATTTTAAAAAGCTTTTCTGGAAGCCCGACTACATAGAATTCTAAGTAATTGTTGGTTGGCTTTTGCTTATATCTATGAATGGGGAGTAGATACATGAATAATTTAAAATTGATGTAATCTTTGGAAGGTGAAAAAGGAGAATTCACTCTCCATTTCCTCTGGGTCTGGTCACTTCCCAAGTGAACCTCACCATGTTCAGCTGACAGGAAAACTGTGTTTCTTTCTCAAAACTATATTTCTTTTCTTTGTTTTTTTTTCTTTTCTTTTTTGGTACTGAAACCCAAGATCGAACCATAAAAACTATATTTCTTCCTCCTGTACCATGCGCTCTAACCAGAATTGGAGTAAAATTCTGTGTATAGTTTATGCCCTGTTTCTAAAGCTAAACACACATTCTTATTCACTCATCGAGTTTGCTTTGTCTCTGTTTCCCTTCTATGAGGACCTTTCCCTCTTAAGATGTGGGAAGGAGTTGCCTCTGCTGGCACTGCACATATTTCCAAGTAGTCTGGGTTCCCCTTACACCTCTGGCCACATTGCCACTACTCCTAGGGGAAGTAATGTCATGAGATTAAATAGAGTTTCAGCCCATTTTTAAGCAAATGGGCTGGTTTTCTCAATAGTTTCTCAATAGTTGAGCCCTGTGTTCAAGGAGTTAGGACAAAGAGCTGATTGTCACAAGTTGTTTCCTCTGCACAGGGCTATCTGGGTCTGCCCCTGGTAGGCAGCTCAAACCCAGGTGTTTCCTTATTTCTAGGAGATATACCTCACGTGCCTTCCCTCTAATAGTCCCTGACAATCAGGTGAGGGATGGCCCATTCCTAAGTGCCCCTGGCCAAACTTTCCTGGTCTTCTGTTGTGGGCCTCTGCAGCTGGCTGTGACCAGATGGCAGCTGTAGCCTCAGATGACCCAAAGAGGAAAGGAAGGGAGTCTGCCACGTGGCTGATTTGGAAGCTGTGCTAAATGCCTGCCCATCTGTTCTTCCAGCTGAGCCAAGGCCAAAGCTGTCTACTATTTGCCAACCCAGGGAGTGACATGGAACACCACCACTGAGGTGTCTGCCCTAGTGTCCTGCAGCCCTTATCCTCCCTGACCTCTGCAGGGAGAGATGGCTCTGGGCTCACAGCTGGTGTTGGTCCACAGATGTTCATGGGTTTCTTCTCGTGTTCTCTCATTTTTCAAAGCCAGCCTTGAGCTGGTTGGGACTAACATTGCCTGTGGCTCTGAGCAAGTCCTCATCCCACTTCTCAGTTTTCTCATATTTGTAAAGTGGGAAATAATCCCCAGTATCCTTCAAGGGCAGTGGTTCTCAACCTTCCTAATGCTGCGGCCCTTTAATACAGTTCCTGTGGGTCGCGACCCACAGGTTGAGAACCGCTATTCTAGGGGGACTGTGAGAGAAAGGGAAAGAGACTGCTATTGTTTGCCCCATGTCCACCTACTTCCCTACTGCCAGACTCCTGGTTTTTCTTGGGATGACCGAGTACCTAGTGAAAACACTACATTTTCCAGCCCACTCCCCCCGCCACCCCCAGGAAGACGTGGCTCGTGAGACATAAGCACTAACTTTTGGATGGGACTTCCAGGAAGGTATTTTGTTTTTTAATAAGTCTTCAGAGTATTTTTGACTATGGAGAGTTCTTTAAAACTGAAAGGAACACCACCTTTACCTCTTGTTCTTCCTCTTTTCCTGCTTGGAACACAGTAGTGATGGCTAAAGCTCCAGAGGCTGGAAGCTCTGCCTAGAGGACAGTGGTGCTGAAAGAGGAGGAGCCTGGCTCCCCCACACATTCCAGAGCTGCTATCCCTGTCCTGCACAGTACCCCTGTGTGCTCCTTTTATATGAACGCAGAAACCCTTAATTTGTTTAAGCCGCTGAAACCAGGCCTCTATTAGCAATTCCTAACTAATGCAAAAATGGTGGCAAAATGGCACCATGGACTCCTGAAGTCCAAGACCTGCCTGTTTTTTCTTCTGTTCTCTGCAGGCATCAGCTCTGAGACTACTTCACTCAGGAGTCTCTCTCTGTGCTGTCACTTCTGACATCTCCAATCCACACAGGACCCAAGCATTGAGGGAGGGTCTTCTCTAGGATTTATAGAAACAATAGTAGCAGGGAAATAACTGGCAAGAGAGCGCACTTCAACTCCTCAAAGCTGGTGACCACCTGTTTCATGTAGTGTATTCCAAAGCAAAATATGGATCAATGAGGATCCCCAAATTGGTAGGAATTTAAAGATCTGGTGATCCAATCTGCTCACTGTGGCTTTTCTAATCAGCTCTGATTCTTAGGGATGTTGTGAAGCTTCCATTCATTGGTCCTAATTTTGTTTGTGAAGTTATATGGTACAAATCTTCCTTTTCCATTTGTTAACTCTCAACTATTTGAAGACATCAACTATATTTTCTGAGACTTCTCTAGGCCCATCATCCTTAGTTCTTTCAACTTTTTTTTTCTTAGAAGTTATTTACTTTTAGTCTCTTATTTATTAAAAAGCAACTAATGCTCATTCAGCAAGCAAAACAGTGAAAAACAAAACTACACATACTTGATCATAACTATTAATATCTTATGTTTTCTCCCAGATTCTTTTCTGCGTAAGTAATAACAATAATAGCCAACAATTTATATATAGAGAGAGATTTAGAGACCTTTACCTTAAAAGGTGTTTTGTTATTAATCTGCTTAGCACCGTGCCTGGCATGTTATATAATACAAGGTAACAATTTTTGGAGCACTGATTAGGTGCCAGAAACTCTTCCAAGCTCTTTACTTGTATTAACTCATTTA
Organism: Arctocebus calabarensis; assembly: GCA_963573935.1. Lineage (NCBI taxonomy): Eukaryota > Metazoa > Chordata > Mammalia > Primates > Lorisidae > Arctocebus > Arctocebus calabarensis. Next base: position 12,476 of record CAUYON010067187.1, on the reverse strand, counting down.
ACCCTCACACTCATTTGAGGCATCATTATTCTTCCCCATTCTGTGGGGAAGGAATCTGACACATAGAGGTGAAGTAACTTGCTTAGTCAGTAGCACAACCAAGATTTGAACATGGGTAGTGTGTCCCTTAGAACCTGCACTGTTTCTCACTAGATAATTGCTTCCCTAAAAACAAACAGAAAGCAGTAAATAGTAGCTATTATTACCCTTTTTAAAGAAGCAATCTCCTACGTTGTTGAACTCTTTTAAGTCCTTAAAAGGACTAAGGAAGATTATAGTACTTTCTTGAGGATAGTTGTTATAAACAAACATTGGGTTATGTTCTGTGCCATCCATCGGGATTATATGACTTTCTGAAGGGGAGTCTATGCATCTCCAAAGCATGATGTCTTTTATTTATAATATATTTTTCTCTTTTTTGCTGCTGTTTATTCTGGTCCATTGAGCATTACCCAGCAAAATTAAAATCTTAATATCATTCCAAATAAGAAGATCTTTTTTCTTGAAATACACACACACACAGAAGACGCATAACTTGGCTAAAATCATGGGCATTGAAGCCAGGCTGCCTACGTTGACATCCTTGCTACTTTCTAGCTGTGTGACTTTTGGCAAATTCCTTAAACTCTCTGTGCCTCAGTTGCCATCTGTCAAATAATGATGGTAATAATACCTGTCTTTAGAATTATAATAATAAAGTTACTTAATCTACACAGGGCACTTAGAACAGTACCTGGCACATAGTAAATGCTGAATAAATCTTAGTACATACACACCTTGTCCACATTACAAACCATAAAAAAGAAAAAAGGAAAGGAAGGCCTTAGGGCATTCACTGTTATTTTGGACTATTCATATATGCCTTGTACTTTTCCAGCGAAAGAAAATACTTGAGAGAATACTTCAGTAAAAGGGGTGGGTGAGGTTTTTTACTCAGCAAATTCCAATTCTTAGGCTCAGGAGGCTGCAGACATTTGTGTAGTATAAGCAGCAGGTGGCGCTATAAACAAGTACGGTAACGAAGTCTCCACCGACCCTCAGGTGCCTGCCTTAGGCTGCTGCCGCCTGTGCCTTACAGCTTCGAGAGCTGGAGAACACCCTGGAGACCCAGGCTTTTTTTTTTTTTTTTAACGACTCCAACACAAAGGAAATGAAATTCAAAAACAGTTACAAAAAATTATGGTACAATTTAATTATTTATAGGTCAGCACCTTATTTTTTTTCCCCAGTTTGAAATTGTTTATTCAGCCCTTTTGTTTCAAGCACTTACTGTCAACACCTTATTAAAATGATTCCATAGATAGTGGATTTATTTTAGGAAACAACTTGATAGAGTGGTGAACATTATGTTTTAAGAAATGGAAAATCAAAACAAAAAAAAAATAAAACAAAAAAGAAATCTTTAGGAGATTAGTTATAGCATATTCATACTCACTATTCGTATAATTTTTTTATAAAGGACTTTTATCCCAAGCCCCAAGTTATAATAACTATATGAATAAACTTGTTTGGTTATTCATAGCCAAATTTATTTAAATAATGTCCAAGCCAAATGGTCCCTGATTCTCCCTCATCAAGCTCTGGCTGCAGTTCTATTTTCTTATCTAAACCTTTTTCAAGAGGAGTCAGAGTTTTCCTCCCAGAGAGGGAAATTTTCTTTACTAAGTACTTTCCTAGCCTTTTACCATAGGCCTAGGTTGTCACCTCCTTGAGACTGCTACCATACCTATGCTGGGGTGGACATCCCCCTTTGGAAACAATAGTTCACAGGCCAAAGGTATCAGGAAACCATAGGGGAAGATAAATGAAATAATATTTATTAAATATGTGCTATGGGCCAAGAACTGTCCTGGGTGCTGTAATTATATACATTATCTCTTAAACCAACCTATTATATATCACTATCTAGCAGGGGAAATAGATACTCAGAGACATTGGTATGTCTCCAAATTTAAACAGCTAGTGGTTAAGGCCACATGTTTTTTTCTGTAATCCCCAGGTGATTAACTCCAGTGGAGAGGGCCATCAGGACTAGCTACTCAAATGGAGCTGAGTCTGCAAAGGGATTTCTCTCTTTAGTCTGCATCCTAGTCTTTTCAGTTTTGTATTTTTGTAGAGACAGAGTCTCACTTTATTGCCCTCGTACAGTGCCATGGCGTCACACAGCTCACAGCAAACTCCATCTCCTGGGCTTAGGCGATTCTCTTGCCTCAGCCTCCTGAGTAGCTATATTATTGCAGTTTGGCCAGGGCCAGGTTCAAACCCACCACCCTCAGTATATGGGGCCAGAGCCCTACCCACTGAGCCACAGGTGCTGCCCTCATATCAGTTTTATCAGCATACCACCTCAACCACGAGCTCTTAATCTCTCACTTCTTTCCCATAGCTTTACTTAGTCCAGGCCTTCTTAGTCTCTTCCTGCCATAATCCAGTCTGCAATTGGATAACCTGGGCTTGGGATCCCAGCTTTACCTTTTACTAGTTAGTGTGTGGCCTTTGGCAAGTTGCTTGACTTTGTCTTACCTTACTTATTTATTAAGTGGAGATGATGAAATCTTTCTTGGGAAAGATTGTAAGGAGTAAATGAAACTACATCCATAATTTTGGAGCTCATAAGAGTTCCCTTCTCTTTCTCTTGGGCACTGCCCCCCCACACACACATTGATTCACTCATTCTATATATATGTACAGAGCAGTCATGATGTGCCAGGAGTTATTTTGGGCATTTAGAACCTAGCACTGAATGAGAAATACATGTTTCCTGCACTCATAGAGTGCAAGGGGTAGATAAGAAATAATTAGAAGGGGCGGTGCCTGTGGCTCAAAGGAGTGGGATGCTGGCCCCATATTCCAGAGGTGACGGGTTCATACCCAGCCCCGGCCAAAAACTGCAAAAAAAAAAAAAAGAAATAATTAGAAGATACATAAAAGTACAGTTTCGGACAATGCTACATGCTGTAAGAGAATAAATCAAGGTAAGATAATAGAGATCTTAGACCATCCTGTTTCCTTTGCCCAGAATGGCCAGATGCCACTTCTCCCCTGTTGAACTCTTGCTCCTGTTTCAGGGCTTCCTTCAAATGATAATCTCTGTGAAATCATCACATTCACTATCAACTTTAATCATGCCCTCCTCTAGACTTTCCCACTGGTTGTGTAAATCTACCTATGAGGTAGGCTGGGCACAGTGGCGCACACCTGTAATCCTAGGACTCTGGGAGGCCGAGGCGGGTGGATTGCCTGAGCTCAGGTTTGAGACCAGCCTGAGCAAGTGTGAGACCCTGTCTCTAAAAATTAGCTGGGCATTCTGGCAGGTGCCTATAGTCCCAGCTACTCAGGAGGCTGAGGCAAGAGAATTACTTGAGCCCAAGAGTTTAAGGTTACTGTGAGCTATGATGCCGTGGCATTCTACCAAGGGTTACAAAGTGAGACTCTGGCTCAAAAAAAAAAAATTACCTGTGAGGTTGAAGACATTCACTCTTATTTTACTCAGTGTTGCATCCTCCACACCAAGAAAGGCTCCTCTTGGCTCGGCGCCCATAGCTAAGTGATTGGGGTGCTGGCCACATACACCAAGGCAAGTTTAAACCCAGACCGGGCCTGCTGAATAACAATGACAACTGCAGCAAAAAAAAAAAAATAGCTGGGCGTTGTGGTGGGCACCTGTAGTGCCAGGTACTTGAGAGGATGAGGCAAGAGAATCACGTAAGCCCAAGGGTGAGGTTGCTGTGAGCTGTGACACTATGGCACTCTACTGAGGGTGACATAGTGAAACTCTGCCTCAAAAAAATAAACAAAAGAAAAACTCCTCAAATATACTGAAGAGAAGAACTGACACAGTCACCCCAGACAACTAGTGTCAGTTTACAAGTGGGCACAGAGAGGGCAGAGAAAGAGAACAGTCATCCTGGTACCTCTGGACAGGAGCAGAGGAACAAACTTGACAGGAATGAGGCTGACAGGAAGGAAAAACTTAAATTTTCTAGTAGGAGGGACACTGGTCCTCTTTTCCAAAAAGCCCAGAAAGCCTTCCTGACGAGGCCAGATTTCTAGAAGCCACTTGTAAGGCTTTTTTTTTTCTTTTTTTCTTTTAGACAGAGTCTGACTATGTCACCCTCAGTAGAGTGCCATGGTGTCATAGCTCATAGCAACCTCTTGGAAGCGCTTAAGTGATTCTCTTACCTCGGCCTCCTGAGTAACTGGGACTACAGGCACCCGCCAGAATGCCCTGGCTATTTTTTGGTTGTAGTTGTCATTGTTGTTTAGCAGGCCCTGGCTGAGTTCAAATCCACCAGCCTCGGTGTATGTGGCTGGCGCCCTACTAACTGAGCTACAGGGTAACAGTAGCAACTATTTATTGCTTTCTGTTTGTTTTTAGTGTTGCAATTATCTAGTTTCTAAGGGCCACACACCCATGTTCAGGCCTGAAGTAAGGTGTTTCACATGAAAGACATGCAGAAGCTGAGTGAAGTTAGCTGACCCCCACTGCCCCGTGAGCTGGGCCACCTGCGTCACCCCAGGCTTTAGCACCACAGTAGCACATTTGTCCTTCTCAGTGAAATACGCAGACTCTGAGACCACCTTCCTCCCTGTGGTCCTAATTATTTCCCAGAAAGTGGCCATTCTGCACCTTGGAACTGGAGTTTTTGATTTGTGTCCCTTTCTACTTCAAGCCACTTCTCGGGGAGGAGGTGTCGACAGGAGGGGAATGGCTGTGTAACACCTTACCGCCTGTCACAGAGTTCTCAGCCACGGTGAGTGGGCAGGGAGATTTCCTGATTTTGTTCTGTCTGTTACAGAATCTGAGGTGAAGACTAAATCTGGCTGCATTGATTTCACTCCCTTGGTTGATAAAAAGCTGCTTGAGGCTCATAAGCACAAAAGGAATCTCTCCCAGGAGCCATCATTTGTAGAGTTGCCTTTGTGCCCCACAGGAGTCTGAGCTCAGAGGAGATGACAGCCAAGCCCATCTTGCTCCGTCAGTGACAGGATTCCCACTGTCTGAGAAATCAGGCTCTCCGAGTGTGATGGCTTCCTTATACTCCATCAAAACAAAGCAGGGGGACTTCTGAGACACGAATTTATTCTGTTTTCATTGCCGTAGATGTTCCTACAAATTTCTACCAAGAAGTTAACCAGTCCTTTGTGTTCCTGCCCTCAGGAAGCATTAGGCGAGAGGTAAAAGCACTCTCCAGTCCAAGGCAACTTGTCAGCTTGTTCTAGAGATGAGGACATTCAGCGTAGAGTTGAATGAGGAGATGGAAGCAGCCAAAAGGAAAGAATTTGGAAGGCTTCTTCTGGGGACTGCAAATACCCCTATGCCCAAGCATGGCACAAAAGCTCCCTTTAAGAGCTCATAGAAGTTTGGAAAATAACCAAGTGAACAGAGACTGGAGTAACTGAAGACCAGATCAGAAGACATTCCCTAAATGTTGTAGATGCTCTAAGACCTCCTGGACCTTTGCACAAATCTGGAAGGTGAAGTCCCAAGTATGACTGACACTGAGTTTCTGCTCAACTAGGAGGAATGAGATTCAGATCGTATTAAATGTTTTAACGAAAGAAAATGAAACATGATATTTTTTATATTCCTAAGTTTTATGGAGCAGAATATACACTTGAGTCAAAATATTAGTATAACACGCATATTAGTATTCATTGAAGGCACTCTTCAATGAATAAATATAGGCAGAGCTGGGAAGCAAAAACCCCAAGCAGGTCCCAAGTGGCCTGGTTCCCAACCTTCTAAAGGCATGAGTTGGAGGAGAAATGTGGGCAACTCACATTCTAAAAAGAGTATTCATCAGCTGGGGCTGCCCTAACAAAGCACTGCAGACTGGGTAGGTTCAAAATCCAAAACTTATTTTTAATTCTGGAGGCTGAAAGTCCAGGATCAAGGTGTTAGCAGCGGTGCTCCCTTGTGGGGACTTTCTCCTGGGCTTGTAGATGGCTGTCTTCTCCCTGTGTCTTCACATGGTCTTTTTTTTTTTGTAGAGACAGTCTCACTTTATCCCCCTCCGTAGAGTGCTGTGGCGTCACACAGCAACCTCCAACTCCAGGGCTTAGGCGATTCTCTTGCCTCAGCCTCCCGAGTAGCTGGGACTACAGGCACCCACCACAATGCCCAGCTATTTTTCTGTTTTGCAGTTCCTCTGAGGCCGGGTTTGAACCCGCCTCCTTCGGTATATGGGGTGGGCGCCCTACTCGATGAGCCACAGGCGCCCCCCTTTGCTAACATACTTTGAAGAAAGCTTTCAATATTAAGTCTGAACCAAGATATTCAATGTAGTTTTTTTTTTTTTAAGCATAACTTTTCAAATTCATTAAATTTGTATTGTTGCTTCTCAGTATAAATTTTGTAGTGCTTGGTAGTTCTGGAGCTATTATTAAAGGCATCCCATGTTTAGTTCATTCATAGGGTTTCTTTCTTTCTTTTTGAGACAGAGCCTCAAGCTGTCACCCTGGATAGAGTGCCGTAGCATCACAGCTCACAGCAACCTCCAATTCCTGGGCTCAAGCGAGTCTCCTGCCTCTGTCTCCCAAGTAGCTGGGACTACAGGCGCCCACCACAACGCCCGGCCATTTTTTGGATGCAGCCGTCATTGTTGTTTGGTGGGCTCGGGCCGGATTCGAACCTGCCAGCTCAGGTGTACGTGGCTGGCGCCTTAGCCCATTGAGCCACAGGCGCCGAGCCATTCATAGGGTTTCTAACTATAAATTCACATGGTCTTTCTCTGTGTTATCTGTAATTTCCTTTTTTTTTTTTTTTTTTTGAGACAGAGTCTCACTTTGTCACCCTCAGTAGCGTATCATGGCTTCATCAGAGCTCACAGCAACCTCAAACTCTTGGGCTCAAGCAATCCTCTTGCCTCAGCCTCCTGAGTAAGTGGGACTACAGGCATCTGCCACAATACCCAGCTGTTTTTAGAGAGAGGGTCTCTCACTCAGGCTGGTCTCTAACTCCCGAGCTCAAGCAATTCTTCCATCTTGGCCTCTCAGAATGCTGGGTTTGTAGGTATGAGCTATTGTGCCCAGCCAATATTTCTTTTTTTTTTGTAGCTGAACAATGTTCCACTGTATGGATATAACCCCATTTTATTTATCCATTTGTCATTAATGGACTTTGGATTGTTTTGACCTTTTGGCTATTATGAATAATGCTACAATGAGCATTTGTGTACAAGTTTCTGTGTAGACATATGTTTTCCTTCCTCTAGGGTATATACCTAGGAGTGGAATTGCTGACTCACACGGTGACTCTATGCTGAACTATCTGAGAACTTGCCAGACCTTTTCCAGGGCTGCTTGCATCATTTTACATTCCCATTGGCAGTATATGAAGGTTGTGATTTCTTCACATCCTCACTATCACTTGTTATTATCTGAATTTTTTGTTCTGGCCATTATAATAGTGTGAAATGGTATCTCGTGATTTTGATTTACATTTCCCTGATAATGATGTTGAGCATCTTTTAATGAGCTTATATACATGTATATATATATGCATGCATGTATACATACATATATATGTATCCTTTTATGCTCACAACTACTTTATAAGGTAGGTAGACTATTATCTCCATTTTACAGATAAAAAAAATGAGGCATGGAGAAGTGACATGACTTACCTAAGCTATACAGCTGGTGAGGATTAAACGAGGATATGAAGTCCAGCAGTTGGCCCTCGTGCTCCTGACTGTTCAGACCATAGTGCCTCTACATAAAAGAACAAGAGGATCTGGGGACAGCAGAGCACGAAGGCAGAGTGGCCAAAGGACTTTTAAGAAGAGGAATATCTACTACTCAGTTTTAAATAATTTATGTTGCCGCATATAAATCTCTTTCATCTCCAGGTGCAAATGGTTATTTTGTGGAAAGCAAGGAAAGAGGGCCAAGTTCTTTCATGTTTGGGTTAAAGCCACAGTGAAAATAAAGGAACAGCCACAAGCTATAGAGCAGAGAACAAATACTGAGTTGGGGCAGAAAACTGGAGCCAGAGCTAATAAGATCATGTAGACTCTTAATAATTCACGGAAACGTGAGAGAGGGCGCTAGCTTTTCCACAGTGCAGACAGTTCAAACAAAAGTTATCTGAATCTTACGGCCTGGGAGACCCTCAGCTGGGTTTCATTTATAAAGTAGTTTAACAGAAATCTGGCTGCTGGCTCCCTGCTCCACACCCAGTTCTTAGCCTTTTATCCAAATGAACATGTGGGCACCAAAGCCTGTGCTTTCCTCTTTCCCTCTTTGTATGAATGCTGAACACACTGTCTTTGTTTCTGACCTTAAGGAGACAGCAAAATTAACATCCATCATATGTTATCATAACATATCATTCTCCAAAATTCCTCAAAGATACACCTATAAGAATTTGGAAAGGTTAGAAGACCCCAGGTTAGAAGCTTTGTCCACTCAAACTCATCCCAGGAATCTTCTCCCTTTTCCTCCAAATGCTCTTCCCCTCCCCCTCAAAACACACACACATACACACGCCTTTGCCAATCCACTGCCAGAGTGCCTGCTGATTCTCTCTGATGTGGGAAACCAAGGTAACAAGGAGGAGGGAATGTGTCTGTGAATCAGGTCTATTTTCTGAGTTTCCATTCTGCATCCCCAGCATCTGTCTGCTGATTTATTAAGAGGACCAGGGATGGTTTAGGATGATGGACAATCCTCTGAGGACGCAATACCAGAAGCAAGATGAGCAGAAATGCTGAACAAGATGCTGGCTGAAGGGGAAATCAATCTCCCAGGCCAATATTAGTTTGGGAAGGAGCCAATAGAAGCTGAAACTTGTTACAGCTACAGTCATCTTTCTTGCTACCTACTCCCCCCCCAGATCCTAGAATAAAATCAGATTAACCTTAGAGCTTAAGGTAGCTAGTTGGTCTGCACATACCATACAATGTCTCAAAACAGATGACTCTTGTAAAAAACGCACCTGATGGTTTGGTCTGTAAGATACTTACAGACAGAACTTTGACCTTTCTTCTGTAATTTATGGAGCAACCAGCACAATGCTGGGCCAAAAAGGTCAGCAAGCAACTTGGCTGAAGTGAATCGGCTTAAAGCAGACAAGAAAGGGACTTTCTTTAAAAAAAAAAAAAAAAAATGAAAAACAGCCTTTGTCTAATCTGGCAGCCGAGAAATGAAAGCCAGATGAGTCTGGTTTATTATGATGCCCAGAGAGTAAGATGGATAATTATAAACAGGGAGGCCCACAGAGAGTACTGGAGAAGGGGCTTCTATATAATGGTAAAAACATGATTCGAGTACAGATACGTTGTTAAAGATTTCTCTTACTCATTAGTGAGGGAACCAGCAGGATGACAAAGCCAAATCAAAGGAGAATAAGAGTTTTCTATGATCATTGAAAGTGGTGAGGATGTAGGTTTGCAAAGCTAGGCAAAACTGGTTGGCGTCCTACAAGGCAGTAAGATCAGACTCTGCAGTATGTTTTGTTTTCTGTTTGACAGAATTCATTTGCATTTCTACTGAATGAAAGTCATTTGCAAGTTAACATCTAACTTAACAGAGTGTGTTCCCTAATCATTAATAATTAGCGAACATAACTCAGTTCCTCCCCTAGAGTATCAGAGGGTCCCTTAGGTGGGCTGGTTTAGATGATGCTATGGCATGACATTAAGTGGTACATGTAATCTTTTTGTCATTTTCAAGGTTTGGATCATTTTTCTTAACATATAGATCTTGGTAAGATACTACCTGCCTGTAAATAAAGTCACAATACATGATCATGTAGGCCCAGAAAATGATTTTCAGAAGTGATCTAATCTACCTCAAAACCTGCCTACTTTTCCCTCCTTGATTCTTTTGCCTCTTACTCTGTTGCCCAGGCTAGAGTACTGTGGTGTCAGCCTAGCTCATGGCAACCTCAAACTCCTGGGTTCAAGTGATCCTTCTGCCTCAGCCTCCCGAGTAGTTGGGACTACAGGCACCGGTCACCATGCCAGCTAATTTTTTCTATTTTTAGTAAAGACCAGGTCTCTTGCACAGGCTGATCTCGAATTCCTTTGCTCAAGAGAGTCTCCCGCCTGGGCTTCCCAGAGTGCTAGGATTGCAGGTGTGAGCCACTGTACCCAGCTTTCTTTCGCCATTTTGAAGTCTCCCTGGATGTTCTTTACCTAAGGTGAAAATAACCACCATCGTTGGGAGAATAGACTTACCTCTCCCTGTCTGACTTATTTTAAAACCTAGATTGATAAGCTGGTATTTTCTGTTAGTGATAGGATTTGTGGCTGAGAAACAAATATTTGTTTTCTTTTGCTTGATCCTCACAGATCAGAAGCTATTTCTCTGGATCACACTTAAGTTGAGGTTGTCTGTGCCAATACCATCAGCTGCATGGACTGTATTTATTGGCAAGTGGTATCTGACAGGGAGGCAGTTGCCTGTTGAATGACTTGGAGGATATCCCTGCCCTTTTGAACCAGGATTAATAAACTCAGCATTGGAGCTTCAGAGGCTTTTACTGTCTACCTCAGGGGATATGGCTTGGAAAGAGCCCAAATTTGCCTCTATGATACTCTAAAACTGGCAGAGGCAGATGAGAGGATTAACACTTGTAACTGTTACTGTCACCTGTTATACCACCCCAGAATCAAAAAAAAAAAAAAAAGAAAGCATTTTCTGGTTCAGCCCCATTTACCATTTGAACTCTCCAGCCCTTTCATTTTCTTTTCTGCTGGTTCTAGGGCACACTAAAGAGCCTTTCACATGGTACGAAGAATAGTCCCCTGGGTGGTCACTTGTCACTAGCATCCATCATTTATTTCCAGTTCTGCCTTGTATTGCTGTGCTGACTTATATTACAGAAATCACATTATGGCTATGAAGCCACCTGGAAATGAGCATAGGCACCATCACTCATTGGTGCCAAAGCCACTGGCAAAAGGGCCGCAAATGCCCTGTGCTGTCTGATGCCCCATGTCCCTGTCAGGCTCTAAGGAACAACTCATTCTACTTTAGTCACCATAGCCTTTTCTTTCTAGGACTCAGGCAGGTGTACTGTGTGTCATCCGAGTTCCTCTGCTCCTCTCACATGGACCTAGATTTGTGCAGTCGACCCTTTGCTCCGTAAGATAAACTCTTTCCTGGGGGAGGACTCACAGGAGAGGCCACTTAGGATGCCCTTGCCATGATTCTCAGAACATGTCCAGGGATGTCTGAACCCCAGGTGAGCAAGGTGGAAGTTTGGGCTGAGACTCTGTCACTTTTCAAAATGGACATAGATGCAGAAACAAGACCCTATCCATCAGGTCAGAGAGGAGGTTCACAAACATTTCCTTTCAAAGCAAAAAAATACAGGCAGTGTCCTGGTTCCTGAATCAAATCTTCTGATTGGCATTTATTATTTAGGGGAAGAAACAGAAAAATATTCAAAAAGAAAAACTGGACATTGAGGCCTGGAATTTAATGAGTCTGGGCAAGTCATTTCCTCTCCCTGGACTCAATTTCCTTTTCTATCTGATGAGAGTGGTACTCTAGATCAGAGGTCAGCAAACTTTCTCAGTAAAGGGTCAGATACGAAATACTGAGGCTCTATGTGTCATACAGTGTCTGTCATGACGACTCAACTCTGCAGTTGTAGTCAAAAGCAGCCATAGAAGACAAGTGGCTATATTCCAGTGAGTCTTTATTTATAAAAACAGGCAGTGGAGTGAGTTTGACCCACAGTCCATAGTTTGCCAACCCAGGTCAAGCTAATCTTCAAAGTCTCTTTAAATTACAATAATTCCTTCAGGAAAAAAGTAAATTTCATTGATAACTCACATACAATTCATTTAAATGTGAGATTTCAAATATAATAACAACAACAGTTTATTGTTACTTTAGGTGCTTACTTTAGGTAACATCTTTTCTTCTCTCCTCTAGTGATAATTGAATCTCACCAAGAGGTGGGGAACTTGTGGCCTTCTAGGTCCTTAAGTGTGACCTTTTCACTAAATCTAAACTTTACAGAACAAATCCTTTTATTAAAAGGGATATAGCAGAGAAAGACAAAGATTACTTTGCTTCCTTTGGTGCTTTAAAGAGAACAATCTTGAACTCAGAAGACCACAGATTCCCCACCCCTGCTGGAAATTTCAAATGCCAAAGGGGGCCAGGTTCAAGAACAGTCCTGACCCAGACTAAGACTGGTCTGCACAGCAGTGCCATAACAGATGACAGTTGAGGCCTGAAGAATGGCCATCTGCAGTAAAAGCAGGACCTCTGTTCAGTTGTAAAGAAGTAAGTGTGGGCTTGGTGCCTGTGGCTCAACAGGCTAAGGTGCCAGCCACGTATACCTGAGCTGGTGGGTTCAAATCCAGCCTGGGCCCGCCAAACAACAATGACGGCTGCAACCAAAAAATGGCCGGGCGTTGTGGTGGGCACCTGTAGTCCCAGCTACTTGGGAGGCAGAGGCAGGAGACTCGCTTGAGCCCAGGAATTGGAGGTTGCTGTGAGCTGTGATGCCA
>CAUYON010067186.1:0-15519 GCA_963573935.1 Arctocebus calabarensis | reverse complement strand
CATCTACACGCTGCGGAACAAAGAGGTCAAGTCAGCCGCTGGGAGACTGTGGGACAAGAGTGGACTAGGAAAAAGCAGGAGACAGGAGACATTCAAGTGAGTTGCTGAGAGCAGAGAATCTGAGGTCAAACTAATTACTTTTTGAATAATGAGTTAGGAGATGGTGGCCTAATTTTCTTCATTAAATCATTATACCACTATTTCTGACTTTATAATTACACTGTGCACTATAAATCAGAAAAGAAAATATTTCATCCTGTTATCTGTTTTGTTCTTTTTAAATTCAACCACATCTATTTTCTGTTTTTCCATTCCTTGTGTTCTTCTGTTCTATCTATTTATCTGATAAATTTTATTTTATTCTCTTTTTTCCATTATGTTTGTCATTATAGGCTGATGCAAACCAGTCTTTCCAAGCTCTTATCACCTTCTCCACACTGACACAGATTTTATTTTCTTTTCAATTTTAACTAACTTTAACTACAGATCCTCCCCAATTTACATGGTTCAACTTATGACTTTTTTTTGAAATTTTAAGATGGTATGCATTCAGCAGAAATTATACTTCAAGTACCCAGATAGTCATTCTGTTTTTCACTTTCAATACAACATTCAATAAATTACATGATATATTCAACACCCTTATAAGAGGGGCTTTGTCTTAGATGATTTTGCCCATTTACTAGTTAATGTGAGTGAGCACTTTTAAGGGAGATTAGGCTGAGCAATAATATCAAATAGGTTAAGTGCATCAAATGCATTTCTGTTTTACAACATTTTCAGTTTTTGATGGACATAACTATGTAACTCAAGGAACATTTGTAGAAGTTTGCAGTCAATTGAATAGGAATTTATATGTGTTTCTTACTCTCTGTAAATATTCAAAATGCTATCAATTAGATGGATTAGAATGGATCCTAGAATGGATTAGATTTATATGAATATATAACAGCGACTATGTAGATATATTTGTCAGCTTCATCACCTTAGTCTGTACTTTAATAACTGTCCTACCAGGAGAGAAGTAATTGAAGATCAATTTACAGAAGAATGGAAGTAATTAATCATAAATGCATAATCCACTTGATTTTTCACTAGTGATTAATGTAGATAGGCTCTCTATTGTGGCTGGATATTTCCCACTAATCAGAGATGTATGGAAAAATTGATATTTAAGAATTAAAAAACTCTTCAACATTTGGGATTAAAAAGATAAAAAGTACATTACATAAAAATCACTATTGTTTGGAAGTTATTATTTATCTATTTACTATGTATTATCAGAAAGTATAAAATAAAAATGTGTAAAGAAACAGATGTAACTATAAATTCTACAGGTTATATTAGAATACATGTCTGAATAGAAATATAAATAAAGTGCTCTGGAAATTCTCAGGAAAAAAGATGTTCAAAAAGACACTGCTTCTGTTAATACAGATAATATGAGGTCTGACTTTGCAAACTTGACACTGTGTGCTTACATCGGTAGCACTGTACAATCAGGTCTGTGAGTTTTCTGAACCTTTGGTTATCAGTGTCTCACAATTGTGTTCATGTAAACATGTGACAGTGTATTGCTGAGGTGCTTGCTGAGTTATTTTCATAACCTTAGTGTATCAGTGTCGCACAATTGCGTTCATGTGAACATGTGGCAGTGTTTTGCTGAGGTGCTTGCTTATCATTGTTGTGTTGCCTATCTTTGTCAACTATTGCAAAATATCAGAGCTTGAATTAGAGAAATGACAAATATTAAATTTCTTATTAAACTTAGCAAGAGTGGAATTAAAATTAGGGACATATTAGTCCATTATGAGGATAATGCCATGAAGAGAACAGCAGCATATAAAGTGGATTAAACATTTTTCTGAGGGTAGAGAAAGTGCCACAGATGAAGAGAGCGCAGAGAAGACATTAACAAGTGGAATATTGCAAAAACTCACAAATTGTTAAAATCATCCGCTGAGTGTGAGAAGCATAGCAGACCAAGGAAACATCCATAGAGACACAGGAAAATCTTAATTGAAAGTCTTAGTTTGTGAAAGATTTGTGCAAAAATGGTCCTAAAGGAGCTCTATGATGAACAAAGACAAAGGAGAGTTGTAGTTTGCCAAAACCTTCTGGAGAAGCAAGACAATGTTTGGGGGCATGTTACTGCTTGTCTTTGAAATATGGTTGTACCAATATACCCCTGAAACAAAGCATCAAAGTAAGCAATGGAAGTCAGCCAATTCTCCACAATCAAAAAAGGTACGTCATTCCAATTCAAAAGTCAAAATATTATTGCCATATTGGATATATATATCCGAAGGATTATTCATTAGAAATTTGTAAAAACTGGACAGTTAACCAAGTTTACTATTTGGAAATGCTGTAAAGGCTGCATAAAAAATTTGAATGACAATAACCTAAACTTTTTGCCCAGAACTCATGGCTCTTGCACCATGACAATGCGCCAACTCACAGAGCACTGTCTGTGATGGAGTTTTAAGCCAGTAACAAATAACTGTACTGAAACACCCTCCCTATTCACCTGATCTGACCCCATTGACTTTTTCCTTTTTCTGAAGATAAAGGAAATATAGAAAGGAAGACATTTTGATGACATTCAAGACATCAAGGGTAATATGACAACACCCCTGATGACCATTCTAGAATTGCTTTGAAAGGTAGACTAGGTGCTGGCATCAGTGCCTAGCTTCCCAAGGGGAATACTTTGAAGGTGACCATAGTGATATTCAACAATGAGGTATGTGTCACTTTTTATAGAATGAGTTCATGAACTTAATTATCAGATACTCAGAAATTGTTAACTATGCTGACAATTTAAATGTCTTTTTAAAAAGTCCTTTTCAGGGCAACACCTATAACTCAAAGGAGTAGGGCACTGGCCCCATATGCTGGAGGTGGCGGGTTCAAACCCAGTCCCAGTCAAAAAAAAAATAAAGTTCTTTTCAAAACTTTCATTTACAGTGTAACCTTAAATGCTATGAGAAAAAGAAAGGCAGGTTCATAATAACAGTCCTCAGATATAAAGTTAAGGAATTTATCTATAGCCACCCATCTAATGATTGATACATTTAAATCTTATATCCAATATCTAATGTTCCTGTTGAAATAAAATATGAATTCTCAGATTTAAAAAAAATCACTAATTTTCACAGTATTAGTCTTTAATAAAATCACAATCACTAAAATTTTATTCGCTGAACAACAAATATTTTTTTTCTATTTATACCACAATACTAATATGGGATGCATGTCAATAGTTGGTCTGTACCTATTGTAGACACTAATATATCTATGCTAAGAAAGGTTCTGCCTCAATATGGGATTCCATTATTGCTGGGTAGAGGAAAAGTCATGTGGTGAATCTCATAATGACTCTTGAATCTCATACTGCATTGACCAAATGAATTACATCAATAAGTTTAATAATTAAAAAAAATAAGTTTAATAATTTGCATAAAATGGAACAACTTTCTTGAGAAAATATAATTATTCAAGATAGTCTCCAGAAAGCTTAGACAATTTGTATGGGCTTGGATTTACTGAATCTATTCCTAAAAATTTTTTCCCATAAAGAAAATTCACATTACTGAATTCTTCAAGCATATAGGAAATGACACCAATTTTGCACAATCTCTTCCTGTGAATAAAAACATAGTGAACAATTTTTATATGTTTTTGTCACTAGCATATTTTTAATTCCCAAATCTGATAATATTATAAAAAAGAAATATTCATTATAAGATTAACCTCATCTATGAATACAAATGTAACATTCCTTATCAAAATAACATATTTCCAAACTGGATCTATTAGTATTAATAGTAACTATTTTAAACAGTACATGAACTTTCTGGCCACCCTACATAAAATTATAATACAACTTGAACAACTTGTGTTATTCCAGGTTTTAATGTCTACCTGAAAATTCAAAAATCAATTCATGTAATTAACCATGTTCACATATTTATAGATGTGGTAATACTTTTGATAAATTTCAACCCCAATTCATTAAAAAAGAAAACAACTTATAAACTATCAACACCAAGAAATCTTATGCTAGGGAATAATCTGATAAAGAGTAGCTACACAAATACTCTAAAACAAATATTATGCTCAGTTTTGAAATATGAAAAACTTTCACCTTGATATTGAGGAACAAAAAAAGAAAGCTTGGTATTATCACTATAATTCAACATTGCTCTGGTGCCTCAGGCAGTTTAATGAGATAAGAAAAAAACTAAATGGTATAAGAATTGTTAAAGAAAAGAATTTTTTATTCATAGATGACACAATGTGTGTGTTTATATGTATGTGTATATATATATATGTGTGTGTGTGTGTGTATCTATAATTCAAAGAAATATGCAAAAGATCAAACTTATAAATGAATTTAGCATAATCACTATGTACAAAGTCAACATTCTAAAAAATCAATTGTAGACTTCCAGTTGAAGGAGAAGATGGAGTAGATGTACTTCTATACTCCTCCCATTATAGTTAAAAATCTCTGTACATTTGTATATAAAGCAAACATGGGAAAACTGTAAGTGATAAAGAAGAGAAACAAACCAAGTAGGGACTTCAAGAATGAAGGAATGCAACTTCCATTTTTTCCTTTTTTAATTTCTCTTTTCACCTTGTATAAGTTCCACTGGGTGTTGAAGAAGCTGAAACCTAGAAATACCATCAGGTACAGAAAGAATTACCTCTAAGAAAGCCAATTTTCTCTAGGCAAAGAACAAAAAGGAGAAACTCAAAAAGATAGAAAAGTTTTATATAATAATTGCTCTCCTAAACAAAGCACCACAAATAAACTGTAGCCTATTTTAACTGTAGCCTATTTTGTGTCAGCAAAAATAGAGTAAGGAGCTTAGATTTCCTATCTCCCCAGCAGTAATAACTCTCTCCTCTATCAGTGTCAGTACAGATCATATATAGAGCTTATAATTCCAACCATTCGGTGTGAATGAGGCACTATTCTCCTCCAACAAGGTAGTATCAAAGAAGGCTAAGACAGAAGTCAAACCTTCAACAACCTTCCAACAATAGAGTACTCCCTTATCATCATGTTGATGAAGATTATGTAGGGCTCAGTAATGGAGATGGTCTTCTCCCTTCTAGTTAGGCTGGAGTCAGCACAGATCTATGAGGAGCTTGAACTTCTACCCCTACCTCGTAGTGATGAGGCACCTCTCTGGGCTTTCTCTTTACAATAATAGAGGCTAAGCAGGGAATCTGGACTTGGATCACTATCTGGTAGATGACACAATGTCAAATGAGACTGCTAAAACAAAGGAATTAAATAACCTCCAGAGTTTCATAATACTAAAATATCTAGGATTCAATGAAAAATCACATATCATACAAAAAACTGGGAAAATTTCAAGTTGAATAAAAAGACACTGAACTAATACCAATTGTAACCAGATATTAAAATTATCTGACAAGAATTTTAAAGCAGTTATGAAAATGTTTTGATAAGAAAATACATGCATGCCTAAAGAAAATGCAAAATAGAATGTCTCAAAAAAAATAGCAGATATAAAGGAAAAATAAGTGGATAAAAGTTTTAGAGCTGGAAATATAACCAAAAAAGAAGAAGAAGAAGAGGAAGAAGAGGAAGAAGAAGAAGAAGAAGAAGAAGAAGAAGAAGAAGAAGAAGAAGAAGAAGAAGAAGAAGAAGAAGAAGAAGAAGAAGAAGAAGAAGACGACAGATTTTACAATGGATGGAACCAAAGCACACTGGAGAGGACAGAATCAATATTAAACTTAAAGACAAAACAGCAAAAGTAGAAAAGGAAGAGAGACTTTTGGAAGATCAGGAAGAAAAAACAGTAAAAATAGTAAATACAATAGACTATACTTCTTGAGTTTTCTAAATTGTGTTTGGCAGTTAAACAAAACATATAGTATTGTTCAATGTTGTACTAAATGTATATAAATATTTAAATTAAAAATGTGGGGAGGTTAAAAAGACTGAAAGAGCATTAAGATTTCCATATTATATTTGAACTGGTAAAATGATTACATGATATAATACCTAGAATTAACATTAAGAAAGCTGTATAAAAAGATACACCAAAATCTCCATAGACAGATCAAAGTGAATATCTAAAACATATTCAAGTACCCAAAGGATGGCAGAAAGAAGAGAAGAAATAAATTTAAAATGCAGAAAGATGGGGAGGAGTCAAGATGGCCAACTAGAAGCTGCCTTCCAGAGTTCCTGTCCAGAGACATATTGGACTGAAGTGGACTCAGAGAAGCCCAACATGGGGAGCTGAGCAGAGAAAGAAGAAAGAGAGCTCCACATCATCTCTGCAGAGATAAGTTCTGAGTCCAACAAAGAGGAAGAAAGACAAAGTATAAAATCCATTGCCAAAAGGATGTGAAGCTCTTTCCCCAGCAGGAGGTCCTTGGAAGGCTTTTTGCAAGTGAGCAGGGAACATAGGACTTCTCACATTACCTCACAGGAGAGAGCCACTAAATCCTGATTCTCATCCTCCAGGCAGGTCCTACCTCTGAGCCTACACATCATCCTGCCTGACACAAAAGTGAACAAATATTTACCCCATAATCCTGACCACACAGTTCACCGTTCCCTCCATTCTGGTTGTCTAAAGGACTGCCCCCCTGCAGAGGCCAGAGTGTTTGGGAAATTTGATGAGAGGCATAGGCATTGTATGGGTTACCAAATAGTAGGACAAAAACAGTGGTACATGTGGAAACAATGGCCTGCAGGGGAACAGTGGCACATGTGGAAACAGTGGTGTGGGCTGAAACAGTCGTGGGTGGCACAACCCTTCTAAATTTGGCACCACACTTCTAAATTTGGCAGAAAGGGAGTGAAATTTCCTAATCCCTTTCTGACTAGAAAAGACCCTTCTCTAACCCCTAGGGAATTCATGGACAGATCTACTCATGGATTTCTGTTTTCTGACCAATTGACCCTTTGAACTCTTTTGGGTGAGCAGTGATTATGCTGTGTGAAGCAGTCTGATTGGAACTTTTGGCCTGAGAGGTACACCCAGCAACCCTCCAAAATTGAGCAGTGGTGCTGTTGCAGCAGAGAGGAGCAAATTCCTCTCCTCCCTGTATCTGTGATAGAAGCAGATTTGCATGTGCATCTTACACCAGCTGAGATTCCAGAGTAATTCCTCCACTTCTGAGGATTGGGAAGAGGGCAGGCAGACATCAAGACAGAGCCAGGCTGCATTATCTCACCAAGTCAGACCTCAGAGTCTCTGGCTACAGCTCTGAAAGGGACCTTTGCAAGACTATGGAAGAAATACCACAATCACAAGCCCCAGTTCCTTGGAGAAGGGGTTGTTAGCTCCAGTTCCTGGGTCTCCTGATTCAGTCTCACCCCACTAGTTTTAATTACCAAATAGGTGAAAATACTCATAGAGGAGGAACCCACAGAAGGTCTTTGGCAACATGAATAATCAGAGCTGATAAACTCTCCCAAGAGATTACAAAGGTGATACAACAGAAAATACCATCCTTAGAGAAATTATTGAAATGTCAGAAATAGAATTCAGAATATGAAGGACAAATAAGATGAATGGAAGGGAGGAAAACATGAAAATAGAAATGCAAGAAGTAGTTCATAAGCTGTCTCAATAAATTAATGAATTCGAAGACAAAATCACAAAGATATGGGCACAATAATATAGCAGAGCTTAAAGAATTGAAAAAAGCATTGGAGGAAATTCAAAATACAGTACAGACCATCAGTAATAGTGTTGAACAGAAAGAAGAAAGAATGTCAAAAATTGAAGCTGTCTTTTGAACACTCCTCAGTATTTCAAGAGGAAAAAAAGGGAAAAGAAGAAGAGAGTATTCCCTGATAAAATTATAGGACCATTCTAACATTCCAAAATATCAAACATCCAAATTATAAGGATTCCTGAAGCAGAAGATGTTCCCAAAGGCACAAATTCTTTACTTCAAGACATTATGTTGGAGAATTTCTGAAGCATTGCAAGAGATAGAAAAATTCAGATAGTAGATAGTTTCAAAACCACACCATGTCTTAGTCCAATCAAAGCTTCTACTAGACACATTGTAATTAAATTTTCAAAAATTAATATGAAGAAGAAAATCCTGTAAGCATCTAGACACAAGCAAAGTATTCCTTACAAATGAAAAAGTATCAGGATGCCCACAGATCTCTCACATGAAACTTTTCAAGCCAGAAGACTTGAAAAAGTCTTAGCCATCTAAAACAAAACCACCTTCAACCCAGGAACTTGTATCTCACTAAACTGAGTTTCACTGTGATGGAGAAATCAAACACTTTACTGATATCCATACGTTAAGGATATTTGTCATAACTAGACCAGCTCTGCAGGAAGGACTCAGACCCATTCTTCATAATGACCACTATGGGGGTCCACCACCAAAATAATCTCACCCAGAATTTAAAGAACAAAGCCTAGTTGCCACAAAGTTGAAGAGATAAAAATATGCACTGGACCTCTGAAAAACCAGATGACCGAAACTCCACTGTACCTATCAATTCTCTCAATTAATGTGAATGGTTTAAATTCTCCTCTAGAGAGACAATGCTTGGCCACATGTCACACAAACTACACTGCTGAAATTACTGAAGCTGGACTTGGAAACTCTCTGTTATCCACTTTATTCACCAGACCTTGCACCAACTGACTACCACTTTTTCCAAGCTCTGGACCACTTCTTGCAATGAAAAATATTCAATTCTCAACAAGCGTGGAAAAGGCCTTTCATGATTTCCTCACCACTCACTGTAGGCTTCTTCACTGCTGGCATAAACAAGCTATTCTTAAGATGGCAAAACTGTTCAGGCTCATGCTTGGATTCATTGTACCACTTTATATATATGTATATACATATATATATATGTAATGAACTAAACATTTAATCTGAAATCAGATATTTCATAGTTGATGACGTAACAATTCAAAATAAAAGGATGAAACAAGATCCATCATGCTAACATTAATCAAAAGAAAGCTAGAGTGACTGTATTGATATCAGATATATTCAGAACAAATAAAATTACCAAGGATTTTGAGTAAGAGTAGGACATAACCCAGTGATAAAAATGACAGTCCATTAAGAAGAGAGAGCAGCCCTAAATATGTATGCATCAAATGATAGATCTGCAAAATATGTGAAACAAAAAATGATAGAACTGAAAGGAGATAATAGACAAGACTTTGACAATGTTCTCCCAATAATTATCAAAACTAGATAGAAATTTGTTAGAAGAATTCAGGAAAATTGCCTAATTGACTTTTATGGAATGCTCCATCCAACTACGGCAGAAAACACATTGTTTTCAGATACCCACAAAACATTTACCAAAATAGATCATAACTTGAACCATAAAACAAACCTCAAAAAATTCATCATGCAAAGGGTATTCTTTAGCTGTGATTTACTCAAACTAGACAGCAAGAATAGAAAGATATGGGAAAATCTTCATTCACTTGGAAACAAAGCACAATATTTCTCAATAATCTACGGTCATGGAAGAAATCTCAAATGAAAGAAAAAATGCATTGAACTGAATGAAAATGAAAACAGAGGGTTTGTGAGACAAAGCTAAAGGAACAGAGAAAAGGAAATTTATATCACTAAATGTTATTAGAAAAAAGGAAAAGTCTCAAATCAGTAATATAAGTTCCTGCTTCAAGAACCTAGAAAAATAGGAGCAAAATAAATCCAAAGCAAGTAGTAGAAAGTACATAATACAGTGAAAACAGAAATCAATAAAACTAAAATCAGAGAACAATATAAAAATCAATTAAATAAAAAGATAATTCTTTGAAAAGATGAATAAAATGGAGAAACTCTAGCAAGATTAAAAAAGAAAGAAAAAAAAGACATAAATCATCAATCAAATCATCAATGCCAGGAATAAAATAGGAAATATTACTACATAACCAAAAATATTATAACAAACATTTATACATGTGTTTAACAACTTAGAAGAAATAGACGTATTCCTCAAAAAATACAAAATACCTCAGGTCACACAACATAAAATAGATAATTTGAATAGTTGCATAACTCTTAAAGAAATTTCCAGCTACATTTATAACACACTACTTGTTTCCGGAATATGTCAAAAAATACTCAAAGCTCAACAGGAAAAAGTCCAATTATAAATCTGACAAAAAAGAGATATTTCACTACAGAAGTCGAAAAAAAATGAAAGTTGTTCTACATTACTGGTCTTCAGGGAAATTCATGGTAGAATAAAAATATATGCCTATTAGGTAAGTTAATATTAAAAAATAATGAAAATACTAAATGCTGGTTATGATGTAGAAAAACAAAATCTCTTACATTTTGTGGTAGAAATGTAAAATTGTTCTAGCCACTCCACAAAATAGTTCTTTTTCTTAAAAAGAAAAAGAAAAATATGTTCTAGCTCCATCCATGTAAACATGAAAGAGGTAAAGTCTTCATCTTTCTTTAAGGATGTATAGTATTCCATGGTATACATGTACCACAATTTATTAATCCATTCGTGGATCGATGGGCACTTGGGCTTCTTCCATGACTTAGCAATTATGAATTGGGCTGCAATAAACAGTCTGGTACAGATATCTTTGTTATAGTGTGATTTTTGGTCTTCTGGGTATATACCAAGTAAAGGAATTATAAGATCAAATGGCAGGTCTATTTTTAGATCTCTGAGTATTTTCAAGAATGAAAGAAAAAGCATCCAATGTATTTTGCCTTATTATGAAGCTAATTTATAGCCTTCATATAAAGGCTATAACCCAATTATAGCACAAGAATATGGGGAAAAGGCAAGGGAGGGGTGGGGGAGGAAGGGTGGAGAGAGGGTAAATGGTGGGATCACACTTACGATATATCTTAGAAGGGTACAGGGGAAACTTACTAAATGCATAATACAAATGTTTTCATACAATAAACAAAAAAGAAAAAGAAAACTACGCATGCATTTACTGTACATATGAGAAATGGCACTCTCCAGAAAAATAAAAATTTATATCCACACTAAAAAAACTGGACACCTCTACTTGTAATAGCCAGAAAACAAAACAATCAAAATACTTCTCAATAAGAGTATAATTAAACAAATTGTACTATAGTTCTACCAAGAATATTACCCAGCAATAAAAAGAATGAATGATTGATATTGCAATCATGTGGTGGATCTCAATAGTATTATATTAAGTGAAATAATTAAAAATATTGAAAAAAATTCAACCATTAAAAACCACCACACTCTATGATTTCAATTACATATTATCCTAAAAATAACAAAATTATAGAAAAGGAAAACAGAGTAGTGGCTGTCAGATCTTAGGGATGGTGATGATGAGGGGCATGACATCATTGTGGTAATGGAATCGCTGTTATATATTAATTCAGGTGGCAGTTACAAAAATCTACCAAGTAATAAAATGGCATGGAATCATACCCATACATTGTTACAATGTAGATTTCCTGATTTTGATTCTGTGATATAGTTTGTAAAATATAAGTATTTAGAAAAACTGAATGAAAGACACATAAGACTCCTGTACTATATTGTGCAACATCCTATATAACTACTTATTTTAAAATAAAAACTTCTAAAAGTCAATTGTATTTCTATACACTAGACATGTAAAAATTGAATTGTAATTAAAAGAACAGCGCTAAAACTAAAACTATGATGCATGGAATGGTGTCAAAAAAGAATCAATTGAAAATTAAAATAAATGTACTTTTTAAAAATTCAATAAATTCAGCAAATTCAGTGGATGAAATTCACCACCCATTCATGATAAAACACTCTCTACCAAATGAAGGAAAGATGGAAATTCCTTAATCTCATAAAAGACAGCAGCAAAGATAATACTGGAAATAGTATATTTTTGTGTGAATTTTTAAGAGATTTGTCCATAAGATGAGGAATGAGCCAAGGATTTCAATTTTTGCGTTTCTTTTAAACATTTTGCTAGTGTTCCTTTCCTGACAATTAGACAAGAAAAGGAAACAAAAGCGACAAAATTGTCACTGATAGATGACTTTTATACTATAGAATTTTATTTTATTTAAATATGTTCAAGAAGAGAATAATATATACACTGAAAGTGACGATAGTGGTTAACCTTAGTGGGTAGAGATGGAAAGGACAGTGAAGGAGCGTCTGAGGCAATGTTTGTCAGTCTAAGTGCTGGTCACAATGGTGTGCTCATTCTTTAAAATTTTATTAAGCTATACAGTTGTTACTTATGTGTTCCTCCAAACACATGTAATTCGTCAGTGAAATTTTTTACATATAAGTAGTAGAAGTAATAAGTCTCTGAATAATAATGAAAGAAGTTTTGGTAAGATCAAAATAAAAATAAGACAAGATAAATTTTACATTGGTAGCAATACTCTTTTCCACTTCATCCTTCCCACAGTATAATAAGCAACTAAATATTTATAAGTGATTATGCCAAATTTTCTGAAATAAATTTCTTCCACTCCACTATGTAAAAGTGTTACAGAAACAAAAAGATTTTAAAACTTATTTTATATAACTAGTATAAGCTTTTTATCAAAAAAGAAAAGACGGGACAGTGCCAGTGGCTCAAGGAGTAGGGTGCTGGCCCCATATACTAGAAGTGGCAGGTTCAAACCCAGCCATGGCCAAAAACTGCAAAAAAAAAAAAAAAAAAAAAAAAGCTAAGATGGGTAAAATAAAATTATCAAACAATCTCACTAATTACTATGGCTGATGCAAAAGTAAGAATTTTATAAATAAAATCAACTCAATAATATATTGAAATGTTTCTTAACCAAATGAAATTTTTTCCAGGTTGAATAATCCAAGAATGATACAACTTTAGAGAATTTCCTAATGTAGTACTATTAATATATTAATAGACTGAAAAAAAGAAATTATATTATCATTTTAATGCATGCAGAAAAAATCATTTAATAAAATTTGAGAGATTATCTATGATTCTGCTGACAAATCTCAGAACTGGGCAATGAAACTATGCTCTACTGCCTAGGGTCGAGGTTTTCAACCTGTTGTTCACAAACATTGTATAATTTATTAGGCTGATTTTGAATTATTCTGTTTTTCTTTCAATGCTTTTGTGACAAATCTTTCATTCTCTCCCAGCACTTCTTCTGGCATCCCTCACTATAATCTTATACTCACTTTATCTCACGTCAAAGCTTATTCTCAGAAAAATAAATTTTATGTCAATCACACAGACCATGACATCTTCTGCCTAAGATGGCAGAAAATGAAGCGATACTGAATTTATTCCTTCATCTGAAATGACTTAAAATACAGAATTCATGAAACAATTTTTCAAAATTCTGGACATCAGGCAATGATGGACTACAATGATCCTAAAAAACAGAAAACAAAGTGAGCCCCAGCTTTTTTGCTGTGAGAGTTTCCAGAGTGCTACACAGAAAAGGGAAATCCAAGCAAAATGTGATAAACTCTCACCGTTTAGCAAATGAAGTTCTGGCTGGGGTGGTGGCTCACACCTGTAATCCTAGCACTCTGGGATGCTGAGTCAGTAGGATCGCTTTCGCTCAGGAATTTGATGCCAGCCTGAGCAAGAGGGAGACCTCACCTCTACTAAAAATAGAAAAATTAGCCCAGCATTGTGGTGGGCACCCGTAGTTTAAGATACTCAGGAGGTTGAGGTAGGAGGTCTCCCTGAACTCAGGAGTTTGAGATTGCTGTAAGTTAGGCTGTGCACTCAAGCCTGGAGCAACAAAGTAAGTTCCTGTCTCCAAAATTAAAACAAACAAACAAAAATGGGTGGCACCTGTGGTTCAAAGGAGTAGGGCACTGGCCCCATATACAGAGATGGCAGGTTCAAACCTGGCCCAGGCCAAAAACACTGCAAAAAAATTAAAAAGTGAAGTTCAGAATATGGTTAAGACCAAGGTAGCTAGTCTTCGTAGGGCAGACCACACAAGCAAGAATTTCATAAAGAACTTTTTTAAAGTCTCTAGATTCACTTTCAATATACCCGAATATAAAGAGTCTAATGTGATTTCAGAAAATAGAAATAAACAGGATTTGATAAAGACATAGAGGAAAACCCTTGCAGATTTAATTGTTCATTCAAATATTAATGTAATATGTTTCATTAATATAATATTAAATTTATATCATAAAATATAATATTAAAATCACGTAATACAAATATACTATTCCCGGAGAGAACATCAGATCCTAGCTATTGGAAACTGGAAAGAAATGGTGGTTGTTTAAATAGAATCTTATAGTTACAGAAGTGAGTCACTATCTCGAGCAAAATCCAAGTTACAAATGACTTACAATAATAAATTTTTTACACAAAATAATTTTAAAAGTTACCATACTATTAATGTTGACAAAAGGCATTGATAGAAGAAAGAAAATTAGAAGAGGAATCAGCCAATATCTTAATGATTACAGTTAAGACATGAAGGGATGTTTGAGAGTCCGCCTACTTCACAGAGATTTCTCATTTTCCCACTCTTCCAACCATAAAGAATGAATTTTAAGAGGTTTTGACTTTTAAATTAGTATATCCTGGTAAAGAATTGCTGAGGATGTATCCTACTCCATTAATAGAGACTTCCCTCT
Source organism: Arctocebus calabarensis (assembly GCA_963573935.1). Lineage (NCBI taxonomy): Eukaryota > Metazoa > Chordata > Mammalia > Primates > Lorisidae > Arctocebus > Arctocebus calabarensis. Next base: position 905 of record CAUYON010067186.1, on the reverse strand, counting down.
TAAGGGACCCTTGAAAACCATTCCTTAATAGCAGTCATGCTTGCAGTTGACAACATGGGCAATTATTCAGTAGTTCTAAGTTACAGTAATGAAGAAGAATCACTGGAAGCAGCTTAAAGTAAAAATCAGATTTCTGGAATTTGTTCCTAAAATTCAAATTCAGCAGGTCACTTATGGAATAGTAATATTTGTGTTTTTAAAAGTATTTCTATATATATTTAACTTACCTCATTTCAAAGTCAGAAAATGAATTTCATGAATGCTTCTCCAAATTCAAAGACATTTCTCTGATTTGGAATCCATGGTTTCCTACAAACTGACAGTGACAAGTTTCCTGCAAGAGCACAATATAGTTTGTAAGAAACAGACAGTGGTGACTTCTCTCACTCAAGATTCACTAATGCATCAAACAACGACGTTTATTGACACAATTAATTAAACTCCCCAGGGATATCACACCTAGACTGACAGTGCAACCATGGTTATTCATCTTCAAAGATCTGGCAAAAGCTAGGTGAATATCATCTGTTCTTTTCTTATATTAATAAGTTTGAGTTCTCTGTGGATTCTGGTTATGGGACCTTTATCGGAAATGTAACCTGCAAATATCCTCTCCCATTCTCAGGGCAGTCTACTTGCTTTACTTACCGTGTTCTTGGCAGTACAGAAGCTTTTTAGTTTGATCAGATCCCAGTAATGTATTTTTGGTATGGCTTCACTTGCCCTAGGGCCCTCCTCATGAAGTTTTTGCCCAGGCCAATTTCTTCAAGTGTTTCCCCTGCACTCTTTCCAAGAATAATTATGGTTTCATGTCTTAGGTTTAAGTCTTTTATCCAGTGAGAGTCAATTTTTGTTATAGGTGAAAGGTGTGAGTCCAGTTTCAGTCTTCTACAAGTTGTGAGCCA